>JBAGKK010508794.1:0-14141 GCA_037177015.1 Euceroptres primus | reverse complement strand
AAGTTATATGAAGGTATAATAATATATAAAACGTATAAAATATATAGTTAAATACATTTAAAGACATGAGAATGACAACTCGGTAAAGACCATTTGAAGTTGGCCCCTAAATTAGATTATTTTAACTATTATTTGGGGGCCAACTTCAAATGGTCTTTAACGAGTTGTCATTCTCATGTCTTCATTTGAGATCTGCGAGAAAAAAGGGCAAATAGAGTTCCAAGAGGGTTATTTATCACTGGAAAAAAATATTTTTATTTTAAGAAAATTCTTACAAATAGATTTTTTCAGTGTACATGATTGGTATATTCTTTATTAATGATTAATCAATTTAATGATTTTCCAAATTTTTTTTATTGCTTATTTTTTCCCCGTTTTTGAGTATCTCTGGTTGATTTGAAACATGATTCAGAATCCATTTGGCATCGCAAAATCTAGACGCAAGATCTAGAAAACCGCAAACCCATTCTCAAGGATAGAAAGTAACTAGTTAAAAGTTCCTAGATACTCTAGCTAGTTAATTTTTCTGAGTAACAATTATGGTAGCGAAGCTACTTTTGTAAATAGGTAACGAATTAGTAACTAGTTACATTTTTTCAGTAACGGTAAATATAAAAACACAGGCACAAAAAAATAAAAGTGGCATGTGCGGTGAACTAGAGTCTAGACCACCATATGTACCTGCCTTTGGGGTCGCTGAATCCGAATTTGGTGTCAGATTTTCTCTGTCACATCAGATTTTTGAGAAAATTAGCCTTTTTGGCCATTTTTTAAAAACAATATAGGGTGCAAATCTGACGTTCTAGAAACTTCTAGTACAGCTCAAATTAAAGATTGAACCTTGTATTTTAAGGAGATTATATTGAAAAAATTATTTCCGTCGCCTAGATTGAGCGGTGACAGGTTTTTGCTGTGCGCCCGCTCGCTCACCACTTTTTACCACCCGGCAAGCGTGGTGAGCGAGTTCACGAACAGAAAGAACCTGTTACCTCTCGAGATAGGCGACGAAAATAATTTTGTAACTATAATCTCCCTAAAACAAAAAGTTCAGTCTTTAATTTGAACTGTACTAGAAGTTTCTAGAACGTCATATTCGCGCCCTATGTTGTTTTTAATAAATGGTCAAAAAGGCTAATTTTCTTTAAAATCTGATGTGATGGAGCAAATCTGACACCAGATTCGAATTCAGCCACCCCAAAAACATAAAGGTATGGTAGTCTCACCGAGCATGCCACTTTCATTTTCTTTTGTGCCTGTGAAATCGTTACTTTCGAAATATAGTACAGATTTTTTTTTAATACGACAATCAATATAGTTTATTGCTTTTGCAACGATTTTTTCATTTCTACTATTCCAATGGTGGCGACAAACATATATTTCTCACATTTCTAAATTATAAAAGTAACGAAAAAAGTAAAGATGGTTACTTTTCTTGTAAAAGTAAATGAGAAAAAATTATCTTTTGAAACGGTAACGACATCAGTAACTAGTTACTTTTTTTGGTGATGTAACGTTAACGGTAACTAGTTCCTTTTAAAAAGTAACTTACCCATCCCTGCCTAGTCGAATAATATCGATGACTGGTTATATGATTCGAATGGAAATTTTTATTCATAGAGTCTTTCCACACCCGGTCTGACGGTCACCCATGTGTTATCCAAACTCTGGGACTTAAGAAAAGATTACGTTGCTGAGTTACGCAAAGTGCAACTTGCAAAGAAATCCTCATATCGACCGAAGAAGAAATGGTTTTATACAATGCATCAATTTTTCTATGACTGTCTCGACTCGGACGAAAAACCCAGTGAAGATTCCTGTGTAATCCACTTTCATAATTATATCATTATTATTCTTATTAGAACACAATAATTTCAAAACACCTTAAAAATTGATGACTTTTAATTTTCTTAGATAATGATTCTAACTTTTAATAAAAAACAACTTTTACGTTTATAAACATTATATTTGTAAAAATATAAAAATATAAATTTGCATGTTTATAAATATATAGAAATATAAATATGCATGTTTATAAATATATAAAAATATAAATTTTCATGTTTATAAATATATAAAAATATAAATGTTATATTTATAAATATGTAAAAAATATAAATTTTAATGTTTATAAAATTTGAACTACTGAACTACTTTTTATATACAAAAAGTTTGATAAAATCAATGTAGAAAGAAGAGATTAACGGAAGCTTTAAGCCCTATGACACAACCGTTTCCTCGTTCCTTCCTTTTTCCTGGCCTTAATCTCGTTTATAACGGTAGCAATCTTCATTCCAATTCCAGACTCTCAATTATTACTTCATTAAGAAGCATAGTAGAAAATCCTTTTACTCCCTGCAAAATCAGTCTTATTTTTCTTCAGAACTTTTAATTTCCCTTTATATCCCCAAAAATCGTATTATCCAGAATTACTTAAATAAATATTTAAAAATTACCTATTAACAAATAAAATACAGAATGCAAAAATATTTTTTAAAAATAGTACATAATTTAATGCTTCATTTTAGACATCGGAAAGCAACATCTCGACAGAAAATCTCGAAGAGGATCAAGAATGTTTCGAGAACCAAAATCTAGGATCTTCTAGAGGAGATTTAGTTCCTATTCGTCCAAGTGCATTGGAGAGTAAAAGGATGAACAAGACTTACGCTGGAAGACAGAACTGGGGTCAAAAAAATGCAAAACCATCGAGATTTGGCAAATCCTGTGTTGAATTCAGTGATCAATTTTCATGGCAAGGTGATGAGGCAAATCTTTCAAAATGCTGTCAAGACATGATGAAGGTAAGGAGCTCTCGATATTTATACGAATCTTTAGCAAAGAGAAGATGGAAAGTTTGTGAGTTACCAACTTCGAGCACGAGGTGAGATAGAACTACTTCTCGAAAGGTCTTCCTCTTTAAACTTTTATTCACTCCCATGGAACGATAAGCTAATTAGCAGCAGACAATTCTTCATTTTAAATCTTCCATTACGGAAATTTGACTTTTTTAGCAATCAATTATTATAATTTTAATATTTTACACACTGCATTAAAATTTTTTTACACTTCTCAACAAATCACTTTGTTTAAGGAACAAAATTTTACAAAAATTGTTCACATTAATTATCCTCATAGCAAGGAATATTGCACTCACATTCCCGGAATATTCAATTGGAATATTGGGAATATTTTCAGAGAATATTCCAGCAATATTGCAGGAACCTTAAAATATCCTACGTCTAGAATATTCCCAGGGAAATTTCCGGGAATATTCCTGCGGAATATTGCGACATAACCTTGAATGTGCCCTAATTGTTGCTGTGGAATATTCCCGAAATGTTGCCCTAGAAATGTCTTGAATGTTCCCGGGGAATATTCCTAGAACATTGCCCGAAAACTGCTCTGAATTTTCCTATGGAATATTCTCCTATCGTTGTCCCGAAATAATCTAGAAAATTTTAAACTTTTTCACTCGCAGAAGATTCAATAATAAAAATGAATCTAGGATTCTTGTGCTTTAGTTTATAATCCACATATTATATACTCATTCTTAAGTATCTACATAACATTTTTACAATATCGGTAATATTTTATTTATTTTTCATTTATATTATTCATATTATTTATTTTTTTAAATAAATTACAATGATGTTTTCAAACAATTTTCTTACGTTATTTAGAGAATTAATTATACAAAGACATTTTTTTATTATGATCGTATTACAATATTCTTTTAAATTGACGATAAGATGCGATCTAGATGTTGAAAATTCGACCAATTTTTCTAATTCGGCAGATTGAAACATAATTATGGCGAATTCATTGAACATAGGTGTTGAAAATAGCGATTCATATCTGTATCACTTAATATGAGTTTAAGAATGTACGAAGTGAGTTTGGTTTTTAGCGGTCCTCACTAGATTTTCTGTAATTTAAACTATGCGGATATGATTTATACGTTCTGACTACGGGTATGTGTTGCGTGAATCAGACCACCATGAAAACAGTCGGCTACAGATTATCGGTGCGAGAGCATGATCCGATGTCGCGTTTAATTCTTCATAGTATAAAAAGGCTCATTTTAATCTGAATAATCTTGCTTTTATTTTACCGTAACTTTTCTCATGATTCTCTTATATTTCAACCTTTTATTACAATAATAGGTGTGCCAATAAATTTAAAAACCTTCTCGGCGCTTATCTGATATTTATATGATATAAATTTCCTAATTTATTGACAGGCCTGAAAAATTTCTCAATTTCTAAAGCCAAAGAATAACTATTCAATTTTAGTTTGCAAGTAAAATCGAATATTGTTTCTAAAAAATCTTGAGAAGGGAAGAAGAAAGAGAATAAGGCGTTAATTAAATGAAGCATTGTTTAGAAAATATAATTTTAATTTTACACCATTATTATCAAAAGTTAAATTCAAACCTATAACAGTATAAAATATTATTGATAATTTATACCTTTTTGTATACTCCTAGAAATAGTAAACATAAAATTTTCTTTTCTTCAGTTCATCTAATGTCTATTAACAAATTCAACTTATATTTTCAAATTATATCCAATATTCAAACATTAAAGCTCCTAGGAAATAATAGTTCCTCAATTTCGAAAGCGTTTCTGTAAAAAATTCCTGTTTAATTCAATTTTCTTTATATTTTTCTTTATAATATTTTTTTTAATTAACACTTTTACAATCTCTTCTAAAATTAATATAAATTATATTATATAGCAGGTAAAAATATGTTCACAATGTTGAAATCCAGAAAAAGTTATTACAAAATAATGAATAAATTCCAGACTAAATTAATAATGAGATAATTGAAATGAAAAAAGGGTGGCTCACCTGAACGAATAATTTATACGAAGTTTATTCATATAATGTTTAGAAAAATGTCCATGCTATGTAGCCTCTGAAAATATTAGGGAAATTAGAATGAGACTTGCATGATGTGTTCAACTCCAAGGTTTTTGTCGACATTCTTCTTACTTGATCTATTCTATGACTACCATTTTTTGCAAATTTATTATCTAACTGAAACGATACTGATTGTATATCGTCAAATGGGACTTTAGAAATTTGGGGTAATTTGGACAGTCCTATAGATTCATCGCTTAAATTACTCAAAGTCGTTTTAGTTAGGATCTTGAACCAGTTAAGGCTTAAACTGATTCCATATTCTAGTTGGAACCGTTTTGAATAATGAAAAATATCAATTTAGGGCTATCCAAATTTACCCCATATGTCTGAAGTTGCCCCATTTGACGGTATAGATTAAAAAATAAATGATAATATTATATCTACACTGAGAGAAAAATCAAGCTTTGAAAGAATGAACTTTCTTGCTTTTGGGGCTTGTAATTTTTACATGCTTTCAAAGCATGAATTTCACGAGTTATATCGTTGAATTCATCCTTTAAAAGCAAGAGATCTATTCACGAGATAAAAGGAGGGCATACATGCTTCAGCCGCATGGGCTTTGACGTCCGAAAGCACGCAGTCCAACCTTTAAACGCTTGCGATGAGTCCAAGCTTCAAACCCATGAACCGTTTGAAAATTTGATTTTCGTACGTTCCCCCTCCCTGCTCTCGCGGCCTACAGTGCCAATTGCAAAAGTTTCACAGTTTAGAACCGTAAAAGTCTTGCTTTCGGACGGTGAGCTATTTCATGCACCTGCTCTGTGCTACTCATGCCTCTAAAAGATGAGGTTCTTGCTGAAAAAGCATGAACACCTTGCGTTTCAACCATGGACACTTTGCATGCTTCAGAAGCATGATTCCCCCCTTTAAAAGGATGGTTTTTGCAAGCTTTTGAAGCATGAGATGTTTCCATCGATTCAAAGCTTGATTTTTCTCTGTGTATTAAGTTGTATTGATTATTATGACAGAAAATAAATGAAGTAAGCTGTGGGAATAATTTAAAGTTTTATTTGAAAAAAAATTGGTGTTCGCTTATTGCTCACTTCATTAATTTTCCAACTGAATTTTTTTGGTTTTAGAAAGAACGTATATTTTTTATAATTTACAGAAAGTTATTACCTATCCATTAAGTTATATCACAATTTATCAAAAAAAAGGTCGCCTTAGAATAAACCAAGGAAAATATCGACCAGAAACTTAAGGATTCGACACATCATGAAGTCTTCTCTAATTTATCCAAATTTGTTAGAGAAGTTGCATAACCTAAATATCTTTTGAAGCAATATTGGAATAAACTTTATACAAATTATTCGTTCTGGTGAGCAACTCTTTTCTTATTTTAATTTGTTCATTAATAATTTAGTCTCGCATTTATTTTTTGTATAACAGCATTTTTCGGAGTTATTACTCAACATTGTAAACATAACATTTTTTATATTAATTTCCGGAGAGTGAGAAAAAGTCTAAAGCTCGTGATAACGTTTTTAGAATTAAATTATACTTTAATTTCTTACAGAAGTATGTAGTTTTGAAATTAAAGAACTAATATTTCCTGAAAGCTATCAACTTTGAAAATATTCTAAAAATATAATAGATGGATTTTATAAATTCAATATCAGAAGAGCTCAATGAGAAAATATATTATTTCTACAACTATAGGTGTATATAAAATTAAAAAGGTACAAATTATCATTATATCGTAATAATCGTAATAAGTTTGGAATTTAATTTGTGCTATTATAATTTATGTGTCTTAAATATAATAATAATGTTAACTATAATAATAATAATATGAAATATTTCAATTTAATGTTTAATTCAAATACAATATGGATAATTCTTTCGAAGTGATCAAATGAAATGTGTTCTACATTAGAATTTTAGTATTTAAGCGAAATGTTGAATTGTTACCTTATTGCCGATTGTGACTTATCTTCAATTCAAATTGTAATACCATCATAATAAAAAATGTCTTTGTATGATTCCTGACAGCACGACATAAAAAATTGTTTGAAAAAAAGTTGAATGCCGATATTGTACAAATGTTATGTATTTCTTTAAGAATTATGTCCTTATGTAGATAAAATAAATACCCAAGGAGCGTTATTTGATTTCTATGATTCAGTCTCATAAAACCGAATAAGAGTACTGTTAACTACATAAATATTTTCAAAATTTTCTAGTTTGTTTTGGGACAATGATCCAAGAATATTCCATAGGAACATTCAGGCCACTTTCGGGTCAATGAATATTCCACGAGAGCATTGAAGAGTCTTCCAGGATAACATTCCGGAAATATTTCACAAGAACAGTCAGTGCACATTCAAGGTTATGTTCTAATATTCCGCAGGAATATGTACGAAACATTCCCCGGGAATATTCCAGGTGTAGGACATTTTAAGGTTCCTACAATATTGTTGGAATATTCCCTGAGGATATTCCCAATGTTCCAATGGAATATTCCAGGGATGTGAATAGAATATTCTGTGCAATGGGGGTAATAGCATTAAGCCCTAAACTTTGTGACCATTTATAAAATAACGAAAAAGAATGGTTCTTAGTAGCACAACAAGTTTTTTGTATGAAAATAATAAAGGAAATATGAATCCAGTATTTCATATGGAATGTTAGAATTGAAAACATGTTAGAATTGAATAAAAACATAAGAAACACAAAACTATTAGATGCAAATGAAGAAAACAACCACTTGAAGAAAACTTCATACCTTAAAAATACAGTAATTCCATATTAATAAGAATTTTAATTGAAATGATAATTACTTCTATTTAATGAAGTTTAAATACTTCCAATCAATGGCAATCAATTTATATTAAAAATAATTCCTATCAATATTTAATTCTAAATAAACAAGGATTAAAAAAATGCTTTCAGTTGGAACAGGAGTTGATAGAAGCTCGAGGGTAGTTTATCGTCAGAACGAACTTTTCTGAGAAGAATGATCTCGAACTTTTTAATGACTTTTAGGGTCGAAACTTGAAGAAGGGTCATTTCAGTAAATACGGAAGGAAACTGTACCAGGATTCGATTTACGACAAGGTGCAGAAGAACACCGATAAATTTTCGAGTAGAGGAAGTAAAAGGGGTCAATGTACTTCATCCTCCTGCTTCGAGTACCAGCATCAGGACCACGAAGATCACTCCAGCAAGTTTCGAACATTGAACTCACGTGTACCAACTTCCCCAGAATTACGAAGGTCAACACCAAAACCTACTTCCTGGAAAAAAGAAGAATGTCCTTGCTGCTCAAATTGCTATAGCAAAAAGTTCGAGGTGCCAACTCAGAAGAATCTTCCCAAATTTAATCCACAAAGTTCTGGTTCTATTTCGAGAAAATCAAAATGTGGAAGATGCAATCAAAATGATCATTTTAGAGAAAAAGGTTAAAGGAAGTTGGGTAGAGATAATAATAAAAATAAAATAAATAAAATAATTTTAAGAGTTACTTAATTTAACTCTTTTTCCAGAAAAGAATTACGATTTTGAAGCAACTGTCAATATTTCCTCCTCTGATTCTTTGGTTAGTAAGACTGATGATCCTTGTGAAGAAGAAAATGCAGATATTTATGATAATTTAAATAGTGTTCCTCGAGTTCTTTGTCTTGATGAATTAAGTGGTCGAGTCGTGGAAGCTTTGAATGAAATGTTTGTGAAACTTTGTCCAACTGATATTGCTTGTTTTGACTCTTATTGTACTAATGAAACCTGTAAATCTTCAAAAGTAAAAGATAAGGATATAGATAAAGATAAAGAAAAGGAAAAAGGAAAAGAAAAAGAGAGCACACCTGCCAGAGAAAAAGAAAACGGTAAATAATTCTAATAATCAATACAATTTTTATTTAATTTAGTAAACTGAAGTTTAAACCAGTGCCAAAATCCATTTGAAACTGAAATTTTTATTTTAGTTTTGTTATTTTAGCATTTAAACAAAAATTCCAACTCAATCCTTTCAATAAATATTCCGACTGAATCAATTCTTGTGAATAAAAATCTATTCATTATTTTAAAATAATAGATGTTTGTTATAATAAATTTTTTATTCGTATAACTAATATTTGCTCTATAAGTTTTGAATTTCAGTGAAAAATGGAAAGGGGAATCGACAAACTGAAGAATCTTCTGTAGACAAAACTAACTCAGCCGAAGACGACGATTTCGACCAGTTCGGAGCGGAAGTCGCGAGAGTATTGAAGCAAACGAACAGGGAGAAAGCGTTGAAATTGAAAGCAGCGATCAAACAAACTCTTGAGTCTGCAAAGGAGGGAATTTAAAAAGCAAAATCCTCCTGGTGAGAAAATCACAAGGAATTGTCTTTTAGGTTTCCATGCACTTGAAATTCAACAGCTCAGAAAATTCAAACAATAGTCTTACTTGAGATTTAGTTTCAAATTAATTTAAGATCATATTAAAATAATAATCACTCTTGATACTTTAACTTCAATTTTATTATTTTATTTATTCAATTTCAATTATTATTTATAACCTTTCAATAATTAATAATTTTATCCTTGAGAAAGATACTTAGATGGAAATAAGATTTTAAGTAGAACAGGGAGATTTTAGACAGGCATGTTCGAGCAATGTTACAACTTTCAAAATATGTTTTAAATGTTCAACTAGATCATTTCGTGCGCTAATTATTTCCTCTCTAATTCATGGTCTTTTAATTTTGACACTTAATAATCCTAAATCTTTAAAATTGAAAAATTATATAAAATTAGAATTTATAAAATTTGGATATGAGTGAACTATGAAGAAATGGCATTACCAAAAAGCAATAATTATCAAACTTCGAAATAACTGAACATTTTGAAACTGGAATACTTCGAAAATTTAAGACTCGATTATGTTTCTTAACTCGTAATTCCAGGTTTTTAGAATTGAAGCTATTTAAATTAAAGAACTTAAATTTGAACATGGCTTTTAAGGATATTTTTCCCGTACAGTCAGACTGAAAATTAATCAATACTTATCTTGAATTATAAAATCAACAAAAAAGGGCTTTTTGTTAATGCTAATGAATTTTAAAAGAGAAACTGAAGCGTTTTACGTAAAGTAAATATTTTGAGTTATAATTATTTATTTAAAAGTATTCATTTAAATATTTGTGTTTTTTGCTTCGTCTTAGACAAAAATAGTAATTTTCATTCAATTTCAATTCTCAACGACACATTTTGTTCCTTAAAAGGTCGTTTACAGTTCTGTTTTGTACGTTTGTATTAAAACTTGTAATTTAATTTGCAAGATCATTGTCTGTAAAATTTCTAAATAAAATGATTTTAATAAAAGTGTACCAAATGGAACTGTAACAAATCTTTTAAGGAACAAAATGAGCTGTTGAGAATTGAAATTGAATGAAAATTACGAGTTTCCTCTAAGACGGAAGAAAAAAACACAAATATCCTAATAAGTATTTTGAAGTAAACAATTATGACCTAAACTATTTTTTCCTAAATTACCCTTAGATTTTATTTTTAAAATTCGATAAAAATAACTCTAGGTTCATTCTCCTCGATATTAAAAATCAACATAAAGATTTGATTAATTTTAAAGTTAGCTGTACAGGGAGTACATTCTTAAATACTGTTTTCTCAAAATGGAAGCTTTTAAAGTCCAACTAATAAATTTTTAAATCATGAAGATCTCTAATTTATAGTTTCTTTTTAAATTCGACTTCTCTTAACTTTTCTCTCTTCAAAATTATTTTTGAAACAGAAATTTTCTTAAGTTATATTATTTATATATATTTTTTTAAATTAAAACTTTTAATTAATTTTATATTAAAATTACGAAACCGTATCACGCGCTTTTTATTTTGAATCATTTAATTTCCTAATTAGTCTTGTATTTTTTGACATGGAAAACAAAAACCCATCTATGACTTGAACTTGGTCTAAGTTTAAAATTTTAAAAATCCAATCAGCATTGCGGAAAAGCGACAACAATGAAATATCGAAATTGCGATTTCTTTTTGGTCATCAATTTTTAGCGAAGGATAATCAAATACCTAATGGTGAATCTACATATAAACCTGAGCACTGACGGCATCCGGCGACCGGCCCGTCGCTCCGGTCCGTTCAACGGTGAAGCGCAGTGATGCTAACTTCGCCTGGGTGAAAAAAAATTTCGTTTGAAATGACATGTGAGTGTCGTCAGTGACACGAAATTTTTCCCCTAGACGTAGTTGGCATCACTGCGCTTCACCGTTGAACGGACCGGAGCGACGGGCCGGACGCCGGACGCCGTCAGTGCTTAGGTTTATATGTGGATTCACCATAAGACAGAAATTTCAAAAATGGAGAATAATTTTAAATAATAAAAAACTGGAGATCGATTCTGAACAAAAGAAGATCAACTTTTTTTTTACTTTCTACCTTCAGTCCAATCTTTTAGGTTACGTTGTTCATGATCAAAATATATTATAATAAAAATTCTTGCGTTTGAAATTCCCTTAATTTGACAGAAGATTTTCACGAATTTCAGTCATGAAATGTGGAGTGACAATGAATCCAGAAGGTCACACCAGCGTGACAGGTGGACAGATAAAAAAATCAGTAAATTGGTTTACCTCTATAGAAAGTATAAGTGTCTTTGGAAAAAGGACAACTCTTTTTATTTGGATAACAGACAAAGATATTGCGCATATAAAAAAATTCATAAAAATATTGGCATGTCGAGTGTAACTTTTGTCGAAGTTTTGATGAAGATTCGAGAAGTCAGAAGAATATATATTTGTGAATTGAAGAGAATTCTTCAAGCACAGTCAAATGGATGTTACTATGAACCAAGGTCAACTTGGTTTTGGGATCTTCACCAGTTTCTTTATCCCTATTTGGATTACGACGAAACTGCCGAGCTACACGTTGGTTCATGTACTAGGTTACCGATTAAAAATAAATTTAATTTGACAATTAATTCGTTAGCAGCTTACATTTTTTTCATTGGAAATGCTTTTCCATTGAAAAAATCAATTCGAATAATTCTCATCCAGTCCAACTCACTGCTGTACTTTCGAATTATGTGAAAATACATTTATTTTAAATATTGCAACTATTTTTTTCAAGTATGAATATTTACTTTAATCAAACGGCATTTATCTAAACCAAAATCATATTCGAGTGATGCTAATGATGAAGACCTGCAATAATTGTAATCCTTTCATATTTGTTATTATTGGCTAATGCAATTGTCAGAAACTGCTGTCGAATTGTATCTCCAGTGAGGAGGATATTTATGAAAATTCGGAAAATCCTGGAATGAGAAACAATTTCCGGAAATCGTTCAGAAAAGTCCACATGAAGGGAGACGGGAAGGAATCGAATGAAGAGAGTGATATTTGTTCTCCTGGACGAAAATACAGTTCACGGAGATCTTCGAATTGGCATTCGTCAATAAATGGTTCAAGTTGCAAGTCATGTTCCACGAAAACTTCAGGACTTTTTGCTGTGAGAATTGTAGCTTCCTCGAAACGTTCCACTGATGCCAGGTCTTCCGGCAAAGCATTGTCTAACTCGAGAAGCGAAAAATCTAGTTTAAAAACGTACATTTGCAGTGACAATGAGGCAGAATATCTCGAGAAAGGAAAGGTAAAATAAATATTGTAGGAAAACAAATGAAAAATATTTCACTTCAATACACAAGTTGCAACTTTTACCATTTTTAAGAATTTCTAGAGAATAATTTTAGTTATCTTTTGAATAAAAAAATGTTTGTTGGTCATGTTGAATTTCAATTTAAATATGATCGATTTCGTATGAAATTTGACTGCCCAACTTCATGTGAAATCGGTCATAGGAAATTGAGAAATGCCAATTTTTCTGATAAGAGGAACGAATGACAAGGGAAACGATAGAAGATGAGAAATTGAAGATTTCTTCCGACTCTAAAGAACTTTTAACTTTTCCTATGAAAGGAGCAAGCTACATCCGCTTCAGCATCGAGAGAAGATCGCATTCAAAGCGATATTTCCGGTCTAACGGTGCGAAAGTCCTGTGACCAATTTGATCTCTTTGCAAAGAGTGTTGCCTGTCAGCTAAGAAAAATGAACCTAAATTCTGCTTTGAAGGCACAGAAAGCAATTCAAGAGATTTTTAAATGCCCTGAGTCGTTCGAAAAATCTCTGGTTTGTTATATTGAAAAAAACTTTAATCAATTAGTCGTTACCATTTTTCTTCCTTTAGAATTCATGAATAATATTACGAAAATAGAAAATGTAATTTAAGTGTTTTCTGATTTATTCAGAAAGATTTTAGATCGATAGAAACCGAAACTGAAAACCTGGCTGACAAGTCTAAAGATTGTGCTTCAAAGGTTGTGACATTAACTAAAAATATTGGAATTGAAACAGAAGTGAGTGAAAATAAAGCAGTTAAAAATTTAATTTTTTAACTGCTTATTATTTTAAAACTTATTTATTTCTAAAACTTTCTAATTAAAAAAAAGTAGTATTGTACTACTCATCTAAAATGGGGTCGTAACATTCTAAACGAGAGGTCTCAGTGTTTAAGTAAGACAATAAGATGTTATCTGTTTTATGGACAGTTATGAATTCATGGCTATTTCCTTTGTGACCCTTTCGTAAGTCTAAAATATTAATCGTTAAATTTTCTCCAAGAAAAGTGGAAATACTGTTTTTATTTTTTTATATTTCAATCTTTATTAATTCCAACAGATAAAATATCGTCAGAATAATTAAGTAATTAAAATTCCTTGTATTTAAACAAAATTGATTAGTAAGAAGTTTATTTGTTATCTTAAAATGTTTAATTATTTCGCGAGATTTAGTTCATTTACCAAGTTCATTAACAAAATCTAAATTGCAATTTCAGGGTGTAAAAGAAAAGGTCCATTGTCAAGATAAGTCAAGTACTCGACAAACGCACAAACCTGTTAAAGCAAGTTGTTTGAAGCCAAAATCTCATTACTATTCGAAACGTGATACAAAGTGCAGTACAGTTAATGGAAACACGAGGAGATAATAATTTAAAACTTCTAAACCAATTTCATGTCTAGGTAAAGCATTTTAAGCAAGACAAAAATATATACGATTTTTGTAATGTACATGTAAGTATGATTTTCGAAGTGAAAGACCTGTTTTTATGTACTAATATTTTGTAATAAAGTGTGTTTTATATTTTCATTATTAAATTAATTTACATTTATGAATCTCCATCTTTTATATTAAATTGCATATATAT
>JBAGKK010508783.1:0-14142 GCA_037177015.1 Euceroptres primus | reverse complement strand
ATAAATCTATTACCGTTTCCTACACTGTTAGAAATGTTCGTAAATTTCCTGAACTTTTAGGTTACGAAAGTAACAGAAATTTTTATAAAACTTGAGATACTTTTCAGAAAATGTATCTAAAAATTACCAAATTGTAATTGAAATTTACCAAATTGTAACTGAAATTTCAGAAACGATAACTGCATAAAGCTTCAGTCTTCCGTCTCTGAAAATTGCCATAGAAATTTTTAACTGTGTAAACAGTAGGGTGTGTTGAAAATAAAAAATTTTGGAAATCGAAGATGAAACCACCTCTAAAAATTCTACATTGGGAACCCCATGAAGTGTATTAAATGTGGAATTGTTCGATCCATGGTTTGGATTTGCGCGCGAGCAAAATATGTTTAAGAAATTTATTGTAAGCAGAATTTTACAGTTTCTTGGGGTTTAATATTTTTTTCCATTTTTAAGAGTGTAAAGAGTCTTCCTAATTCTTTTCCCACATTTTTATATAATATTCTGCGAGAGAAACTTATATTTGAATGTTCCCCTGTAATAAACAATTATTTCTTGCGTCCATGAAAATGTCAATAAAATTTTTTTACTCATGAAAACTTTCTTTGAGTCAAAATGAACACGCAAAAAATTCAATATATCCGAGGAAACAAAAATGAAAGCTGCAAATCTTCAAAATATTGAATTCTGCATTTTTAATTCCTCGGACATCTCGAATTTTTTGTGGGTTAATTTTGACCCAAAAAAAGCCCTCATAAGCAAAAAAAATTTTATTGAATCTTTCATGGACGCCAGCAATAATTGCCAATTACAGGGTTTCATTCAAATATAATTCTCTCGCGCGGAGTAGCATATCAAAATCTGAAAGAAAAATTAGAAAGTCTCTTCACACTCCTGAAAATGTAGAAAATAATTTTAACTCGAAGAAACTGTAAAATTCTGCTTACAATAAATTTCTTAAACATATTTTGCTCGCGCGCAAAACTAAGCTACAGATCGATTAATTCCACATTTATTACTCTTTATGGGGCTGCCAATGTACAAATTTTAAGGATGGTTCCTTTTTTGATTTCCAAAGTTTTTTATTTTCAACCCACCCTAGTAAACAGTCTAGCTGTCATAATCAAACAGCATATGATTGGATTAATCGTACAGCTAATTTGTTTAGAAGCAGCAGCCATATCGCTCAACCTAGAAAGTTTAGATTCTGTGGGTATACGAGTATTGCAATATTGGGAAGTTATACAGTTCCGCCTGAAAGTTTGGGTACATTGATATTTTTCAAAAATTTCAAACGAATGTGATATCTTAAATACAACTTCTTAACAATTATTAACGATATTTCCTTAAAACGTTTTTAAATCTGCGTCGAATGACCCCTATTTGAATTATTTTTGATCACTCTGTAAGAAAATATCACAAAGTTTTTTGCCAATTTCTTAAATTACCAATATCTCCAAAATTATTGGAAATTTTTTCAGTTTCTAGGGCTCATTTTAAAGGGGAAATCCTGAACTTTGTATTGAAATCATCTACAGACTTGTTGGTGTACTTTAATAGATTTGGCAAAGGGTTAAACGTGACAAAAAATAATCTAAAAATTTTGAACAACGGTTTCATTATTCAAAATTATTTTTAAAAATCAAAGCTTAAGGGATTGAACGACCCCTTAAGCTTATTAATACGTAACTAATACGTAAGCTCAAATAATAAGTAACGCTTGGGCAAGAGAGACGTGTCTATAATTCTCTTGAAACTGAGAGAGACACAGATATACCAAAAGCGTTACGTATTTTTTGAACGGCCCTTAAGTGATTTGATAATAAATTTTGGAAAAATTATAGAATCACGAGTTATTAAATTTGATTACCGTTTATTACGACAGTAACCATTCTTTAAAATTTTCAGGTTATTTTTTGTTACGTTTAGCCCTTTGCCAAATCTATACAAGTGCACCAACAAATCTATATGATTTCAATAGAAAGTGCAGGATTTTCCCTTTAAAATGAGCCCTAGAAACTTACAAAATGTGAAATAATTTTAAAGATAATGTTAGATTAAGAAATTGGCATAAAACCTTGTTTTTTATAGATATTTTTTAACACAGTGATCGAAAACAATTCAAATAGGGGTCATTCAAAGCAGATTTAAATACGTTTTAAGCAAATATCGTTAAAAATTGTTAAGAAGTTGTATTAAAGATATCACATTCGTTTGAAATTTTTGAAAAATATCAATGTACCCAAACTTTCTGGCAGGAGTGTATTTTGAAGCAAAAATGAACTCAAAGTAATTTTTTATTAATTTATACATCAAAATATTTACTATCTATAAAAAATTCTAACCTAAAATAATCGTAAAATCGATTTTATATGTATAAATTGAAATGCATCTTAGGTTAGGTCGTAACACTAACGCACCCTATATTTCAGATTCCGTAAACGCAAAAAGCTTGTGCCTCGTATAGTTTTAAATAAATACTTAACTTTTATTATTAAATCACAATTTATTTAACATTAGGTGTGTACTTTGGTGCTTAAAATTTGAAATTTGAAGAAAATTTTGGGGTTGCAAAAGTTTAGGATCATTAATAAATTTTAGCAGAAAAAAGTTCGTTACAAAAAATTAAATTTTACTGCAAATAAGCAACCAATGATTGGCCCCACAAATTTCTGAATATTGACCAAAAAATAAACCAGAAAAGAGGAAAAAAGGGAAAAAATAGAATTAACGAAATTCCAGGTTTTTAAATAGGATTCCGGGTCATTTTCTGGTTTTTCCGGTTAATTGAAATTCTCGGTCATTTCCCGGTTTCCAGGTCAAGTCGCTATCCTGAGAACCTAAAAAATCCACAAAATTCTAAACTTTCAAAATCTTTGGAAATCTCTAAAATTTTATAAAATCTCATGAAATCTTCTATAACTTCCGACAACCATTTAGAATCGTTTAGAATACATATTTTAAATTTTCCAAATATTCGTAGATTCATTTAATCTTCTAAAATTCATCAAAACCCTTTAGAATCCTTTCGGTTTGTTTGAAATTTTTGAGAATGTTGCAGAGGCTTCTTGAGACGTCCAAAAGTTTCTAAAATCCTCAAGCATTTTCTAGGACCTAAAAAAATTTTTCAGGATCTTTTGAACTCTCTTAAAGAGATATCCCGAATTTTTCAGTCTTTTAAAATCTTCTAAAATTTCCAAATATATCCCAAAATTTATTATCATTTTCAAAAATATTCTACCCTGTTTCAGAATTTTTTAGAATCCTCAACGAACTTTTGAATTCTAACATAAACTTCTCAAATCTTCTAGTTCTAGTCACTTCCTGATTTTTTTCTAGATTTTCGAAAAGTCTATAGAATTTTAGAAATTTTAGAAAGATTCTGAAAATTTTAGAATTTTAGAAAGATTCTGAAAACTGTCTATAGAAGAATTTTTCAAGATTATGGGAGTCTTTTGTAGATTTTAGAGGGTATTAAATGATTCTGCAGAATTCTGGAAATTCTAAAGTGCAGAATTTTCTTCAGAATTCTAGAAGATTCTGGAATACACTGGCATATTTTGTAGAATATTAAAGAATTTTAGGATATTTTAAAAAATGTTATAAATTTATCATAGGGAAACCCAAAAAAAACTAAAAAAGATTATGGAAGAATCCCGAAGAATGTAGAAGGTTACGGAAGATTCTGGAACAGTCTCAAATATCTTGGAGAATTTTTTAGAGATTTCAGATAAATTTGGAAGATTCTAAAAGATTTGAGAAAATTTCGGGAGCATTTTGTAGATTTTTGAGGATTCTAAAAGATTCTGGAGAACTCTGGAAACCTTCAGAAGATTCTAGAAGGATATGGAAGAGTTAAGAATATTTTAGAAGAATTTTATAAAATTCTGAAACAGTTTATAATATTTTGAAAAATTTAAATAGATGTTAAAAAAGTGTTTAAATATTAAGAAGACTGAGAGAGTCTGGCAGATTATGGATCAGTCTGAAATTCTGGAGAATTCGAACAGATTGGAAAATTTGTTTGAAAATTATGGAAGATTTGTAAAGAATTTGGCGGATCTTGAAAGAGACTGGAGGGTTCTGGAAGACTATGGGATAGTATAGAATTTTTTGAAGAATTATAACACATTTCAAATAAGTTTTGAAGATATTGTAGGATATTAGGAAACTTTGGGAGTTTTTTTTGTAGATTTTGGAGGATTTTCGAATTATAAACTTTTATAATTATAAACTTTTAGAATGTGACAAACAAAGTCACATTTCAGCATAGCAATAAGTTTCATCGGAGAATAAAATTTAAAAAAAAATTATTTCTATTTTCAAAAAGAAAAAGTCAGAAAAGTGACTAAAATTTTTTTAAAAGTGAAAAAAATGACTATCAGAAACCTCTTCTAAAAAAGTGACTCTCTGGCAGGCCTGCATATTTTAAAATATATTTCGCAATACTTTGATCGACTTTACAAGGAGAACATCAGGAGTTCCAAGGACCAAAAATTACACATTCAAGAATGCAGTTCTGGATAATCGAGTAGTGATTCATGAGATGATATGTAGAGAGGTAAACTGGGAATGGTAATAGTAGGTAGAGAGGTGGAAGGCCCTGAAGGTGCAACACGTGGTAAAGATAGTATTTCTGCTGTCCACGTGCGCAGAACGGTCGTTCGACGACCGTTAAGATCTTCTCCAGGAACAGTTAAACTACAGCTCTTCAGTCTTGACAATCCTCTCAGGTTTACGATCTACGCTCAGGATAAGTCTAATGCAGAAATGCAAGTTCATGCCGATCTACAAAATATTTTTAATTTTTAATTCTATGGATAAAGTTTGCGATTTTTCAGTCAGGCCGCTGCTTTATCGACTCCATCTGTCAATCTCCGGATCGTGGCGCAGCCTGACGATAGTTAATGGAAGTTGCTTATAATTTTGCAAATGTTTTATGAAATTGATAATAAATGTTCTAAGGAAATTTTTTTGATCATCTGTCTTCTACGCAGAAAACGCCGATCCTCAAATCTACACCACTTTTGCTGTTGTTTCTAGGTGCAACAAATTTGAGAACAACGTTCTCATTTTGAGAATCTAATGATAAAGTGTTGAATTGAGACTGTTTTTTCTCCTTTTGAGAATTGTAGAATCGTAGAATCTCCAATCGAACTGTCATCCAGCTGTCAAAACAATTTTGTTCTCAGTTATTTCCATCAAATGGATGATTATTGTCAAGTTAGAGGTAATATAAATGATATAATTTTTAATTTCCTTTTGTTCAACAGCGTGTTCCTGTGATTTCAAATTTTGCTATGCCATTCTAAGCTTTAAAGCCGATGCAGATAAAATTCTCTCCAAAATCTACAAAAAAAAAACTCGCAAAGTTTCCTAATATCCTACAATATCTTCAAAACTTATTTGAAATGTGTTATAATTCTTCAAAGAATTCTATACTATCCCATAGTCTTCCAGAATCCTCCAGACTCTTTCAAGATCCGCCAAAATCTTTACAAATCTTGCATAATTTTCAAACAAATTTTCCAATCTGTTACAATTCTCCAGAATTTCAGACTGATCAATAATCTGCCAGAGTCTCTCAGAGTCTTCTTAATATTTAAACATTTTTTAAACATCTATTTAAATTTTTCAAAATATTATAAACTGTTCCAGAGTTTTATAAAATCTTTCTAAAATATTCTTGTACACAAACTTGTACACAAAACCTGCAATATTTAATATGTGTTGTATGTTTAATCTCGACCTATTTTATATTAAGAAGTGAAGCACCAGTCATGGAAATGAAGGTCAAAAGAAAAGATGCCATAATTCTTTTTGAAACGTTTCGGTCACTGTTTGGACCCTCATCAGTTAAAAAAAAAAACATTTATTAGATCTGTAAGAAACATACAAAGAAAATAGAAAAAATATATAAAAAAATAAAAAATAATAGATGATAATAATATTAGAATATAATAATACTCCCTCTGACTTTATCTTCGTATTTTAATTTATACCAGACGTGTTATTTTCCCTATTGACCTTCCGCTTTTTCACTGTTATCAATACTTATTTCTAGTCATATAAATTTAAAATTGCAGGCCTCTTTTTTATGAGACAACCTTTCGTTTACTTCATTCTTAAGTTTTTTACGAAATATTGTCAACTTCTATTGTCATCTACTATTTTTGATTTTGTTATACATTTTTCTACCTTCTTTGTATGTTTTTTATGGATCTAATAAATATTTTTTTGACTGATGAGGATCCAAACAGTGACCGCAACGTGTCAAAAAGAATTATCGCATCTTTTCTTTTGACTTTCATTTCCATGACTGGTGCTTCATTACTTAATATTTATCATGTACATTAGGGTGGTCCAAATTTTTTTCTCGAATTTTCATGCTCTCACCCCACAAACTTATTCAAATCCACAAGAAAATAAATGGCTTTTTTTGTAACTAAAATATTTACAGATTTCGCAAGCCCTATGAAGTTTAACACCAATTTCCCATAAGAAAAAAAGACGTTTTTGTCAATTTTATTCAGAATCATCAATATTAGGTGAATCGGGTTGAAACTCAACATTTCACTTCTCAATTAGCCATAAAATACGAATCAACAATTACTTTTTAAATATCATCATCGTCTGTTTTATAGGGTCCCAAAAAAAAACCCCATAAGTGAAAAATCGGGGTTTGCGAGTTTTTTGCGCTAATTATGATTTTTCGCGTTTTTAAAAAATACGAATTGTTTCTAATACATAAGATATTACTTTATACTGATAATGAGATGTTTACATAAATTATTTAAACAATTTATTATTGTTTATAGCACTTTTCTTTTAGAACAGTTAGAAAGTCGCGATTTTTTCCGAATTTTTCAACTTGCGTTCAATTTTCCAGTTCGAGCGAGATAATAATCAATTAATGTTAATAAAAATAATTTTTGAAACAATTTATTACTATTTATAACAATATTCTCTTAGAATAATGCTAGAAAGTTGTGTTTTTACAACAATTTTCCGCTTTTTGTCCACTTTTCAATTAGAGTGAGGCGATAATTATTTCAGGTTAACAACCATAATTACTTAAACAATTTATTATTATTTATAATAATATTCTCTTTGAAAAATGCTTCAAAGTTTCGGTTTTTTTCTGAAATATTCAACTTTTTGTCCTCTTTTCGCTTAGACTGAGTTAATAATTAATGCAATTTAACCAAAATAATTTTTTAAACAAATTATTATTATTTACACTATGTTCTCTCATAGTAATGCTAGATAGTTGCATATTTTCCTGAAATTTTTAACTGTTTGTCCTCTTTTCACTTAGTGAGTTAATAATTAATGCAAGTTAACATACACAATTATTTAAACAATTGATTATTGTTTAGAACTATCTTCTCTTAGGGCAATGATAGAAAGTTGCACTTTTTTCTGAAATCTTTAATTTTGCTTTGACTTTTCAGTTATGAACAAATAATAAATGAACAACAGCAAGAATCATGTTTTAAATGTAGTTCATTTTTTTCTAAAGTGAAGTGTTTTTACTCTTTCGATAATTTGTTACAAATATTAATTGAAACAAAAAGACTATCTTACAGTAAAGCTAAAAATAAAGGATGGAATAATTAGGAGTAGACGAGAGGAGTAGGTCTATAAATGACTTGTAAAAATTTTGCTTTGAATTACAACACGAAGTTTATTGCAAAATGTAAAAGAAAAATTTGAAATTGGACGCATTTTACTACCAGCCCCCACCCCTTCCTTCACTGGAGAAAACATGTTGTCATCGATGATAACATACATATATGTAGATTAAAAAGGCCTGCATAAAATAATTAACTTGCATTAATTATTTCACTAAGTGGAAAATGGACTAAAAGTTGAATATTTCAGAAAAAATCGCAACTTTCGAGCATTACTATAGGAGAAGATAGTTATAAATAATAATTATTTGTTTGAACAATTATGTTTGTTTATTAACTCACTCTAAGCGAAAAGTGGACAAAAAGTTAAATATTTCAGAAAAAACCGCCATTTTCTAGCATTACATATATAAATAATAATTATTTGTTTGAACAATTATGTTTGTTAAATTTCATTAATTATTAACTTACAACAAGCGAAAAGTGGATAAACAGTCGAATATTTCAGAACAAATCGCAACTTTCTAGCATTATTCAAAGAGAATATTAATAAAAATAATAATAAATTGTTTAAAAAATTATGTTTATTAACTTGAAATAATTGTAACCTCACTCTAATTGAAAAGTGGACAGAAGGTGAAAATTTTTATAAAAAGCCGCTACTTTCTAGCATTATTCTAAGAAAATATTGTTATAAATAATAACAAAAAATTGTTTAAACAATTTAACTGTTAACTTTAATTGATTATTGCCTCACTCTAACTCAAAAGTTGAAAACAAGTTGAAAAATTCGGAAAAAACCGCCACTTTCTAACTCCATTTTAAGAGAATATTGTTATAAACAATAATAAATTGTTTAAACAATTTATGAAAACATCTATTTATCAGTAGAAAGTAATATTTTATGTATTAGAAAGGATTTTAAAAATAGCAGGTGTTTTCGAACCTTTCAAAAATTCCTTGCCTATTCCAGGTTTTTTAAATTCTGTATGTTTTCCAGGTTGGCTAGGCTCTGTAGCTGACTCCAATCTAGTTGATTTTTTCGTTCCCCTTCTTTTATTTCCTATTTTTTTTATTTTTTATTTTATTTTATTTTTTTTCTATTTTTGTTCTGTATTCTTGAAGAATATTCTTTTCTGTTACTGTTCTATGTGCTTGTATAATTACGGGAACAATAAAATTCGACGAGAATTTGCCTTTTAAATTTGGGATTGTCATTTCCTTGTGAAATCTGTTGGCACAGGAATTCCAAAAGGTGTTCATAATGGAGCAGCATTTGAAATGTTCATTGTTTGATTATCTCTTAGTCATTCAGAAAAACATCTTCTTACTATGAGAAACAGTTGTACCTTCGAATATGTCAAAATAAACCTTGGCTTTGAAACCAAAACCGTGTATTCTTCACGTAGATATGTCGTATATATAGCTTAATATACGTGTATCGTGTTACCAAGTGTTTCTTTAACACCCACGTGAGTAGCTTGTCGATTCCAGTTCACCTTGACAGTTGAGCGCTTAAAGTGCTATATGCTACCGGTAAATTGAAAATCCGTAACTTTCGGAAAATGATCTACCAGCTAGTCATTCCAGATTTTAAAAAGCAAGTCATCAAATTTCATTTGTTACGCGACTCTATTTCCATTTATAAATCTGGACGTCCCACTTTTTGCCGAAAACTTTCATTTTATGCATGGCGTTTTATTCTATTTACGTCGCTTGTTTAGAATTATTGTTTCCCTGATATAATTTCGCTCATTTGTTAGAAATCCTTAACTTTCTATCGTTTTCTGCTGAGAAAATATAATATTAAAAATTAACAACCTTCACTTTTTGTAAGATTTAAATTAAATAATTTTAACTTATACAAAAAAATTCAGTATTTAGATGAAAAGAAACTTCAGAGAAACCAAGTACTTTCGATTGTTCTGAATAAACAGAGTCTGATATTATCTTTATTAGGTATATAATTTCTCGGAAGCGTTTGAAAATTTTTCTCCATTTTTAAATTATTGTAATTTTTTTTAGTAATTTTGTTTATGCATTGAACTTTCTTAACCGAACTTAATTGAGATCTTTACAACGTCTTGTAAAAACAATATAATGGTATGCTGAAAGCAATTTATTATTGATACTCAAGTTAGGAAAATAGGTTTAGAAACCATCGAGTTCTCTTCCAAAGTGAATAAAAATTAATAAAGGGGTATAATTTTTTTCATGATTTACTCGAAAGAGCAGCTGCAAATCTCAGTTTTGAGCTTTTCTAATAATAAGATAAAATTTAAATAAATGTTACTTAAGAGAGTGAATATATTTAAAAAAATTGAAACATTAAAATCAGAGATTTGCTTTTGATTGCCCCTATTCTATGCTTTTTTCCAATTGTTTTTCTTGGTAATGAATTACCATAAATTACTTTAAGTGATATTGTATCATTGCGGTCAACAATAATTCACCTTGTGACATCTGAGGTACGATATTGGACCTACTAATCATTCCCAGTAATAAAACGAGGAAGTACCCACACCCACGCATTTACCATCTTTGCTAGAAGAGCTCTTAAGATGATGATGCGTACTCTAATTTAGCAGTGAAGTTGAACAAATCGCTTTGCGATAAGCCCAGTAAAAAATTTGCAATCTGCATTGTAGGCTGCGTCATTACATAAATGTTCTCTTGTAAATCTACAACATGGCTTTATGACGTCGACGAGAAAAGCGAAAAATGAACGTCAGATTTTTCGTGTAGGTGCAACAGACCTTGCCATCGAAGTTTCTATTTATTATTCAGTAGCACGAATATGCAACATGCAAACAATTACATAAGGTGCATTAATTTTATGCTGAGCACAACTTGAATTATTTCTTTCCTTTCATTCAATTTGAACGCAGATTCGAATTCGTTAAGTAGGTACATTGTAAGGTAAATGATGCCAAAATTTTGTAAAGAAATATCAGAATATCAGAATTCTGATATTAGTAATATCAGAATCCATCCTTACCTACAAGAATTTTAGAATTTGAATTCAGTTTGAGTCTTTTCTTTTGAATATACAAAAAGGAAACAAAGATTGCTACATAAACCCCAAATTATTTTTAACTTCATGCGCATTTCATAGGCGAGGAAGACCTCCAAAGGAGATTTTGACAAAGTTCTTAAAGAAGATCTAGAGAGATCCAAGATCCTGAACAATTCTTAGAGAAAATTACAATTTGATGACTGATTGTTGACGCAACTGGCCCAGAAAAGAAAGGTCGATCGAATCCTATCGAGTCACCACATCCAAAAAGAGATAACGATGTCAATAGCTGTTAAGGAATTCTGATGAATGAAAAAGACTTTGGAATCTTTTTAATTCCTAGCTAGATTTTCATTGCGAATTGTTAAGCGACATTAAACGTAATTTGCAGTCAAGATCTGAACATTCATCAGTTTTATGGCAACTGGTATTAAGGCTGAAATAAAGCTGCATTTGATTCATCCACACTGCTTACAAATTTCTTACAAAATCAGCTAACGTAATGCAATTTTTATTTTATTTTAAAGTATTTTTTTCATTTTTAAAAGCAGGCTTTATTTTTTAACGCAATATTTCAACCAATTGAATTTCAAAAAAATACTAGGCAATTTACATTTCAAATCTATTGGTTTATCGTGTATTATTGTTGTAGTTGATCTATTCAATGGTTGCCGGACGTTTCCGACATTCAGGACATACACAAGTGCCCCTGAAATGCAAATCCGGTGACGCTATTATTCATTGTAACACTATCTCGAGTAGTCATTCTGCTTTATAATCCTCGTTTTACTTTACAGAATATTTTTTCTCATTACTGTGTATTGTTAGCAAATTTCATTTAGAAATGAAAACAAATAACAATCTTCTTTACGCAACAAGAGCCTAAATAAAAACAAAGAAGATAGAAGATACAAAAAGACTAACAAAAACAATGGACACTTTTTATCGTTATTGACAATGTGAATTATATCAATGACTTTTCTACTTTTTTACAAATTAAGCCAGATAGTTGAGACTTCGAATTGCCCAGAGGTCAAGTATTCTTGATTAGTAACACCAATTGCACTAATTATTTCCATAGGTTCCCTGACCTGATTGCACTAATTATAACCATAGGTTCCCTGACCCAGTCAAATTTGATGATTAGTAACTTGTAATAATTGAAGCTTTATGTTTTCATAAGTTAGCAGAGAGAAGAGCTGTTGTGAAAGCTTTATGTTTTCATAAGTTAGCAGAAAAAAGAGCTGTTGTGAAATTATTGTCTTTTTAGACGCAGATGTTTCAAAAAGACGATAACCATCGTAATTGTATTAATTGACATCTTCAAGGACAAGATCTCAGTCATTTAAAATGTACACAACAATGTTTAGCTGATCGATCCTCCAATTATATGTACTTATACTATTTAAAATATTGCTACAAGGGAGATTTTATAAGCAACTTGTAGTGATTCGATCTTTTTTTTTACAATTTAAGTTGAACTTTGCATTAAATCTTTTGATTAACTTTGAATTAAATCCTTAGTTCATATGTTTTGCTGTTTTGAGGTAGGTTTTCTAGTCTCTGCTAAATGAGAAAAACTTGGTAGGAAAGTGAAGTCGATCTCAATCCTTTTCCGAACAGTTAAGTCACCGCGAATCGTGTCCCTCTCTTTTCACGTCCTCGGGAATCTCTTCGCATAGTAATTGCGCGTTAGCTCTTGAAGCTATGTTTTTAATCTGTATGTATGAAGCTCACAATTGTTTTCAAAAATGAAAACTTCACTTTTCCGGAAAAACATTGCAAACAATTTTTCTAGAACAATAATGACTGTTCTAAAACATTTTATTTATAGGTCAAAATTTTTTTGCCACTAGCATTTGGTTCAAGATGAACAGTTTTTAGTGAGATTTGATTAATGAAACCTTGTTAAAAAAAATCGTAATTGCATTTTGTATTTTCTAGATAGCATTTTCTGTATTTTCATTTTCTTGAAGAAATCAATAAAATTACTGAATAGACTGGACGTGGATTTAAGTGAATGAAGTATTTTCTGTCAGTCGCGCAATCTATATAAGCAAGGCCTTAATTAATTCACGATTATCTAGACTGTAATTATTTAAATTATTCATCGATCTAATTGCTCGACAATTACAGTATTTGAGGTTCAAGAAGCCACGATAAGTACAGATTCATATTCAAATTGCGCTTCTTGAATGCATTACGATCTTCTTGACCTTGAATCTTGGTCATAAAATTGACCTTGAATTTTAGTGATAAAATATTTCTTACCTTAAGAGGCTTCACGATATCATAATGCCCTTCCGGAATCCTCGACTCGTACATATTTGATGGCGTTGAATGTTGCCTCCTACAATTAAAAATACTTTATGATCAGAATGTAAATTCTCAATTAAAAATTTTGTATGCAATCTTTACTTTAAAATTGAGATGTCAAAATTTACTCTGCATTGACTTTATCATTTTAAAGGCAATATTTCATGTTATTTAGTGTTGAATAAATGTCAAAGAAACAATGATTGAAGTCTCTTATTTTATTAAAGTCCAGGTGAAATTTCTCTTAATATAAAAATGTGAAGATGCAACTTATGTGAAAAGCTGAAAAGAAAGTTTGTAAATTGTAGTGCATCCTAAATAAAAAATGAAAGAAAATTCACGAACGAATTTTGTTTTTCATTATATATTTTCAACTCACGTGACTGGGTCTGATCCATTGATTGTTGGTTTGGGTGACTGAATACCGGATCTAGCTGGCGTGCCAGTATGCACAGGTGATGGGCCTTTGTTTCCTAAGGGTGCTTTTATGCTGCAACAAAAAGCGAGCAAAATATGTAATTTCAGGTTCAATACATAAAGAAAAACGTCAGCTGGCAATTATCATTACTAATAATAATCTACAAGCGTTCGCAGTTTTCTGTTCGCAGAGATGTTTTTGTTTTTTTATTATTTAATATTTTGCGATTAGTTTATATATATATATATATATATATATATATATAAAGATTAGTTTATTTATATTAGTTAAAATTAGTTTATAGAGATATAATAATAATAATCTTGATGGGTTTCCGTTCGCAGTGTGAAGTTCACTATTGATAATTGTTGTGATATTGACGTTTTTCAATTGTTTTCAATAATAATTTTAATCTGTTTACCTGATTTTAAAATTAAATTAGTATATATCTGTTTAAGTTTCTAATTCTAAAATTTTACAAATGCTAATAGTTAGTAATTTATATACTATTTATAAATAACATATAGATAATTAACTATTAATAATATTACTATTTTGACGTTCAATTTTTGAAGATTTAAAATGTAATTCAAACAATTTTAAGTATTTTCAGTTGAAAATGATTTACTTTTTAACGATTTAATTTCTTTGATTATTAAATCATAATTCAAAATTTATTAATTAATTTTTAACGCTTTTAATTCAATAATGCCGTTTAATTAAGAACATTAACAATTAACTCAAATACATATTTTAAATATATA
>JBAGKK010508772.1:0-14143 GCA_037177015.1 Euceroptres primus | reverse complement strand
GTGTGTGTGCGCGCGCGTGTGTGTGTGTGTGTAATAAAAAATACGTTTTTTATGTTGAAAGAGTTTTTCGATCTAAACAACCCTTCTCGAGGAAAATAAAAAAATGGGTAAAACTTGTGGAATTTTGTATTAATTCACTTCAGAAAATTATAAAAAGTACCCGAAATTGACTCTTACCTTTTTAGGGGTCAAAAAATTTATTTTCTATTTTTGAAGGATTTTACTAATAATTCAGATTAAAAATGCGTTCCATTAAAAAAAAATTTTTAATTAAAAATTTCAAATTTTTTACCAAGTTTTTTATTTTTCTCAAGAAGAGTTGTTTAGATCGAGAAACTCAACATAAAATACGCATTTTTTTTATCAACATCATACACTTAATTATGTTTCAATAAGACTAATATTTGTGGTGTAAATCGAAAAAAACGTGTTTTTCACTTATCTGTGCTTTGCGGAGCTTCAAAACACTTTTTAATCGTAATAAAGCTTCACATTTTTCTTTTTTAGGTAAAAAGGGAAAAAATGGCACCTCAGGAATTTTCAGTTTTTGAAATTCGTATTTTACGCTACACTTTAGTAAAAGTGTCAAGTTCTTTTTATTCCATGTTCCGATTTGGAATAACGTTCCAAATAATGTTTTTTGAATAAAGAAGTAATTTTCAGAAATCTCACTTTCTTCTCATCCAAATGTCATTTTTCGGAATCAACGTCGGGAAGTTAAGTCGATCTGAGCGTTTAAAAGATACACAAATTAATCGAACGATTCGCTGCCTAATTGGTCATGTTGTGAAATTATAACGTTTTGGTCTGATTACTTTATGCGCCCAATTATTTCGAGTACGCGAGCGGCCATACGAAATTCACTAATTGCAAGATGCTTGCCTCGCATGTGTCGTATTTTTCCACTGAGAATGTCGTATGTTCACGCGTTTCGAATAATCACGTAAATCGACGGCTACCGCGCTAATTAATGGACCAATTTAAATACTCGATATTTCAGCTCTGGCTTTGTACTCGAAAGCAGAATTAAAAAGATATCTTTTCAAGATTAAATATTGATTTCGTAATCTAAATCTGTCAGCCATTTATTTTTCTGATAAAAATCGCATTTAAGGAACTTTTACATGAACTTGGTCCAAATTAAATTCCCTTTAACCGAAGTTTATTTATTTTAAAGGTAATATGAATGAAATTAAAGGTATGAAGTTCAATGGAATGAAAAATCAAACTTCTCCTTAGGTGAAAATGTAAAAATTCTTTCTATAAGTTATTTTAAATTTTAATTTAGGATAATTAAATAATGTTTAAGTATAAGTTTAATTGAGTGTTGCATCTTTAAATTTAAGTAAAGATTTATCTCTTTGACCTGGCCTTATTAAAAAATTAATGAAGAGAGTTGTGAAACTAGTATTTTTAATTAAAATGCAGGATTTTATTTAAAGAACAGCTAATCGATTGATATCGAGGTTTTGGGACGTTTCACCAAGAGATAGAGGAGAAGCCTGTGGGGAGCAGATGTTTGGGAAGTAGGTTTAGGACTTCGGAACCGAAAAATCACGTTTTAAACGTGTCAGACTCAGTGCTACTGGAAAGTCTGGTGTGTCTAATCATTCTAATTGCCAGGAGTCAATACAAATCTTCGAAAGCTGACTCGTGTGGGACGTAAAGAATAAATTATGTAAATCGACACCATCAGGATCAAATAAAATTTTTACATATTTTTCAAATAACTGTACTATCTTAGAACATTGCACTATTAATTTAGTTCAAGAATTATTAAATATGGTATTTTTTCCCGATGTTTTTAAGAATAAAAACCGTTTTCGCAATACCTGCTTCGGGGAGATCCACGAGAGGGAGGTGGCAGGATATTCCCAGTGATATTATTGTTGATATTTGCATTTCGGATACTGCGCTGATCGGCGGAAGTCCGGGGTAACCTGGGACTTCCGGCGAAGACGAAGCTTAGCAAACAAGCGGTTAGGACCGCTCTCTTCATTGTGGCGAATTTTCAATACCCCTTCAAGAAATTGAACCACTCTTTTATCACGAAGCACTCGAATCTCACTTTCAATTGCAAAACTGTAACTTGTTCCTGGACCAATAACAGTCTTTGTTTTTAAACTGCCTTTCTATATAAAGTCCTACCAGCTGCTTCAACTTTCAAGTTTTTCCAAAAGCTTCACACAGTAAATTTCCCCTTCAGCACGTGTTGATGATCAATATCCTTACGAATACGACAACACTGTTGTAAATAATTTTTAAAAATCAAGATAAGTCACATTTTTATCCGGAAGAGGAAGTTCGTTCCTCTAAACCGTGACGCAAGAAAAAAAGGGATCAGAACTTCCAGCATTCGGAAATCAATCTCGGAGAAAGTTTATTCTGCCGTCCAAAGTAAAAAAATAGGTAAGTGACTTTGTGGTTTAGGGTTATTCTCTTAAACCTAGCAATAAAAAAGTCGACCTAAGCGACAATGTCACTTACCTATCTTTTTACTTTGGACGGCAGTATTATAAAAAGGATATGAAACTATTGGATAAATTGCAAATTTTTTAGATTTTAGATATATTTTAGAATTTTTTAGGAAAATCTATTTTTGAAGTATAGAATTTGAAGAACCAAAAAGAAATCTTGAAATTCCTTCGCAAGGACTTCCGGGTCCACCCCCAAGTACACAAACCGATAACAGAAAAAAGTAAGAAATAGTAGAAGTTCCAATCACTTTTTTTTTACCGTTAAAGTTGGGAATTTTTTTTCTCTGGATTAACGAAAACTATTGAAAACTCAAAACTGTAAATTAGAACCGTTTTTTGTAGCTCGTCAAGCGTGATCCGTCCGGAGAGTCGGCGGCTCGAAAAGTGTCTGTTCGTCCTGTCGTTTCTGTGTTTCGCGTGGCCTCTCGTCGGCGGTGTAACGTGGGGTTACCCCCGTTGTAAACTCCGTTTGCAGGTAACCAGAATCGCGGGCACGCGTTCTCAGTCAACCTAAGACTTACTTTCACATAAGACGGTGCCCGCCCTCAACATGGTGGGGGTCCAGATCATAACGAATATCGCATCCAAATTTCATATGTGATTCTATTTCAAGTATTGCATTTTAAAACTGAACTCTCGAAATTTAAAAAAAATCCATTTTACAGATTCGCCAATCTATAAAATTATTGATTGTTGTTTGTCGGTTTTACAGGTGGCCACTAGAATGGTCCTTATTTATAGAGTAATTTTTTTTAATTCGTTCGCTCCCACTGGCGGAATTTGTTCGTATGCACACAAAAAAGAAAGTACACCCAATTTTAGTCATATCGGTTAATATTTACCCACCAAACATGGGCCTTGGAATGTCCTAAGGGATTTACACGGGAGAAATCACGTAAAAAGGAAAAATTTGCAAAACTTTTTCAATTTTTATTCGAATCATTCTATCTCCGAGAACAAAAATTTGCTTAAATATGCTTAAAATGGGATGCTTAAAATATCTTCATAATCAAAAACTCAAAATTTTGAAAAATCACAAAATGGCGGCCATCTAAATGGGCCCAAAAATGCTATTTCTTAAAGTTATTAACAAAGGGTGACCAAAAATTTTTGAAAAATTTAATAACACAGAAAATTACAGAGTATTATTTTAATTGTCAGCAAAATAAGAAATAGAAAAACAAACAAATGTGACTATAGAATAAATGTAATCATTCGTAAATAATATAAACCACTTCAGATCAAAATAATATCGCTGCAAATTAAAATAATGTTCCACGATTTAGAGTGAATTTATTCTCAAGTTAATGCAAGATCTCAAAATCCAAAATTTTGAAAAAATACAAAATGGCGGTTAATTGAAAACTCAAAAAATACCTTTCTCCCACAGTTTTCAACGTATAACTTTCAGGGTGTCTAGCGTTTCCCCTAAAAAAAATTCCAGGACTTTTTCAGGTTTTCCAGGTCAAAAAATAACTTTTTCAGGTGCTAGTTTTTAATTGTTACCATAAACTTTAATGGAAAAAATCTTTTTTTCCTAAACCTGTACGATAGAAATAATTTATACGACCGCAGAAAAAACTGAGGATAAAATTTCTTGCAAATAATTTTTTAGAGGGGTAAATTTTTATTCGGACAACTGCACGTCTTTCAAAATACATGTGTTGTCATGGAAAAACAAAAGAAAATTTAACAGATATTTGGGTAAATTTACCCTGTGAAGTAAATTTCTGTTGCAGGTAAATATCACACCGAAATCAAGGTAAAAATATCACTTCGTTTTTCCTGTGACTAAATGAACCATATAAAATGTTTATTATGCGATTTATGAAGTTCTTGAATTTAGCTATCAGTATAAGCTCAAAAAACTATTTTTTTGTTCAAGGGAATACTCTCTAAGAAGAATTAGCAATTTTTTACTAATGAAATATAGTGCAAAGTCGTTTATCAATTGCTTTAGTAAGTATTAATCTTTAATAAAAAACTACTATTTTACAGTGAAAAAACTTAATAACCCTAACTAAATAAGGAATTAGTAAGTCAAAGTGAATCAGTAGGTAGTTTTCTACAAAAGCTTACACAGTAAAAATTGGAGGTTCCTTTTTGTTGGTTCTAATTTTATATAGGGAAATCACATAGAACATGGCGCCATCTATAAGGGTTCCTTTTTGTTGCAGCTCCCTTGGAACCAAAAATTGGTTCTAATAGAAACTCCAGTTTTTTCTGTGTACTAAAGCAATTGATAAACGACTTCTCATTATTTCATTTGAATAAAACTACTAATTCAAATGTAAAGATATAAGAATTCCAGTAGAGTGGGGCTATTTGCGTGTGGTACTGATTTATGTTCAACTCAATTTAAGTATATTTTTCAATATTAGGATAATGGTGATAAAAATAATAATCTCCTAGCCTTTAAGATTCATAAGGAATTCTACTTTACCGAGGATGAGGGTGGAATTTTTTGCGACCTCTGTACAAGCATTGAAAAATGTTTAAATATGTGTGGGTGAATTTTAAAAAATTGGTTAGACCTCCAAACTTTGTAACAGTACAATAATTTAAAAGAAATAAAAAATTCTCTGTTGCCCGTGTTTTTCTTCCAAATTTAAATGGTAAAAGGAATTCGTTTCTTAAATGTGAGTTTGTGCTTTCATTAATTAGTTGAAAGGTGATACATGAAAATTCGAAGATCGGCGGTACAATTCGGCAGGTTCAGCAAGTTATGATATTTGCTAATTTTTCAGTTTTGTGCAGTCGGGTATTAGTTTCTTTTTTAATTATTTCTGTTTTAGAAAGCTAAGTTGAAATAATATTTCACAATAATTGATAGTTTTCGAAATTTAACTGTATAAAGTATGAGGATACCTGTCAGAAACCTTACCTCACTTTTCAGTTTCTAATATTTTCGATTTTGAGGCTCAATCGATGACAGAATCGAGTGTTTTTATGCTGCATTTGAAAATTTTAACATCAATTATAAGTGAAAATTTTATCTTTAAAAAGTAATCTGTTTTATTATTATTTTAAGAAAGACCTAATTTTTTTACTTCCAAGATAGATAGATTCCAGATCAGTTAAATTGCTCAGTTGGGGGTGGCCAGTAAATTAAATAGCTAGATATGACTATAGAATTTTAAAAATCTGAAATTTTGAAAAAATACAAAATGGCGGCCAATTCAAAATTTAAAAAAATCTTATTACTACAGTCTTCAACGAAATACTTTAAAACTTTATCAGAAGAAGAAAAGTTGATTCAGAAACTATAACGTAATTCGAGAAAACAAAAATTTTGACGCAGTAAAACAAACTGATTACAAACAATGAGAAAGAGAAACAGAATCTCCTTTTTGTTGTTCAAGATAATCGGCAGAGTGTTCCCGATATGAAGAAGTCTACATTATCCGGCAAGATGCAAGCTGAATAAAATCAAACCAAAATAATATTATTATAAATAATAATATTCAAGACACTGCATGAATAATATTTTTTTTTCATTTAGATGTAAGTACTACGTTCTTCTTGTATTTTTCATTAAACGGATACCATTCAAAAATATGAAAATAAATCTCTTCCTTATTTTCTGAAATTATCTTATAGGTTCTGAATCAACATTTTTTTTCTGGTAAAGTTTAAAGGTATTTCGTTGAGAACTGTAATAATAAGCTTTTTTTAAATTTTGAATTGGCCGACATTTTGGATTTCTCAATATTATAAATTTTTTATATTATCAAGTAGCTTCTGAAGCCAAACAGTTTTTTTACGAAGTTTCAAAGTATTTCGTTGAAAAATGTAAAAATAAGCTGTTTTTAATTTTACATTGACCGCCATTTTGTAATTTTTTCTAATTTTGGATTTTCAAATTTATCAAGTAATTTCCGAAGCCAAACATTTTGTTTTCCCGAAGTTGTAACTTTAAGAAATAGCATTTTTGGGCCCATTTAGATGGCCGCCATTTTGTGATTTTTCAAAATTTTGAGGTTTTGACTGTGAAGATATTTTAAGCATCCCATGTAAATTTTTGTTCACGGAGATAGAATGATTCGAATAAAAATTGAAAAAGTTATGCAGATTTTTCGTTGTTGTGTGATTTCTCCTATGTAAATCCCATGGGAAAAAGGCTCATGTCTGGTGGGTAAATATTAACCGATTTGGTTAAAATTTGGGGCAATTCATTTTTTTGGGCATACGAACAAAAATTCCGCCAATTGGAGCAAACGAATTTTTAAAAAAAACAAGAAATAAGGACCACCCTAATGGCCACAAGATTCAATTATTCAATTCCCCTAAAATTTCCTGGACAGAAAAGTGTTATAAAAGCGAATAAGCTTTCAATATAAGGAGCTAAAACAAAAAGTGAAACAAGCCAGGAAAATGTAATGTAAAAAAAATAGAAAAAAATATTTGTATTGATATTAGGAATTGCTTTCAAAATATTGTTAACACACTCAGAAAAAAGTTTGTATAAAACAAAAAAATTTGTTTGATATATTATTGAAAGAAACAAATTTTTTTGTTTTAATTAACAAAACATTTATTTCATTTTAATAAATGAAAAATATCTACCTTATTAATCAAAACAAATAATTTTTTTGGTACAATTTGTTCGATTTAAATAAAGGATTTGCTTAAATTAAATCCATTTGAGTTTATACAAATATTTGTTTGATTAAACAAAAATTATTATTCGCATACGATAGTTATTTAGAAAAACGCTAATAGCGCAGAAGGATCTTTCTCACAATAAATACTGAATATAAAGACGTCTGAAACATGTTACAGTACCGTCGTTACGCATTCCGACAGGTAGTCTAAAAAAAAGTGGTGTCTTGCACGTAACACTTCTTAACCACAAAATTGAAAATTTTTAAAAATTATTTATAAAATTGAATAAAGTTTAAAAAACAAAATCTTTATTTCATTTAAAACAAAAAATGTTTAAAGCAAACAGAAACTTTATTTAATTTAAGAAAAAGATTTATTGAATCTAAATAAAAATTTATTCGAATAAAATAAATAAGAACAAATAAAGAATTTCTTTGATTCAAACCAACATTTGTTTGACCTCGTATCAATACTAAAAACTGTTTTTATTAATTGGTCTTTTCACACGAAGAAAATACTTGTAATATATACTGCCGTCCAAATTTAAAAAATACGTAAGTGACCTTGTGGTTTAGGGTTATTCTCTTAAACCTAGTACGGCAGTATACGTTATTGTAAATAAAAAATGTAAAATTGGTCGGGAAAATGCAAAATTTGGTCGGGAAAAAGTCGAGAATTTCAAATGGTCTGATCGCTAAGCACCCCTTTCTTTTATTTAAAGATTCAAATTAAGACCTTTTTGACTAAAAAATGCTTTGTCTCAAAATTTTGTCAATTTTGGACTCAAAATAAGCCCAACATTTTTCTGTGAAAAATTCATCCAGAGAAAAATTTCTTTGAGTCAAAAAAGACCTTGTACTTATAAGAAAAAATATTTTGTTTTATTTAAAGAAATTTTTTGGTCAATCGCTTATGTGCAAAAAATTTGTTTGAATATAAGAAACCAACCTGCAGATATCACAGCGGTTCAGAAGTTCAATTTTAGGGAAAAAAGGGGATTTCTTTTTCGAGAAAAAGGGGAAAAAGGGGGAAATTTTTGTTGTTGAAAAGTACCAAGAAAGCCGGGAAAATTTAATAAATACAACATTTTTATAAGAAAACTCTTTCATTAACAAGTAAAATAATATTGAATGCAACTAGACCAACAATTAAATCATAAAAATAATGTCAGAGTCTCTATAATATTCCCGAAAAAAATTTAATGACATATTCAAGTTAACGAAAGAAAAATTCCGACAGGAAATATTGCCGAACAAAAAATTTGTCCATTAAAAATTAACGACATATAAAAATTTTTTGCTGCTAAAATTACTGACAAGTATTTAGATTTCTGAATTATGAAATTACCAAAATTTTAAATTTTCAAGAAATTAAGTTTCCGAAATGAGTCTGCTAAAATTCTCCGGAATTTTAAAAACTTTTCAGAAGTCTTACGTCCCTGTCCAGAATCTAATAAAATACTCTACAAAATATAGACTTTCAGAACCTTTGAAACTCGCTAGAGTTTTTGAAAACCCTTCATGAAATCTTCTGGATTTTTCAACAATCTTCTAAAATTTTCTAGAATATTTTTAATTTTCTGGGTACTCCTAAAATAATTATTTTCTAATAAATCCTAATAAAATTTCTAATTTTCCTAATAAATCTCCTAAAACCTTTCAAAATCCTCTAGTATCTTCAAGATTTTTTATAACGTTTTAGAATCTTCCAGATTTCTTAATTCTTCCAGAATCTTCTAAAACCCTCCAGCATTGTCTAGAACCTTCGAAAATTTGTCAGGATTTTTTTAATCTTTTGTAAAGATATTAATAAGACTTTTTCAGAGTTCTAAAATCTTCAAAAACACCTCAAAACCAATTATGATTTTCCAAAATATTCTAAACAGTTTCAGAATCTTTTAGAATCCTCAAAAATCTTTTGAGTTCTGCCCTAAATTTCTAATAGCTTATAGTCTCTTCCAGCCTTTTTTTTTGAAGAGTTTCGATAAGTCTACAGAATTTTAGGAAGATTTTAAAAAGAGTCTAGAAGATTCTTGAGGATTATGGGAGTCTTCTGCCGATTTCAGAGGTTTGTAAAATATTCTACTGAATTATACAGTTCAAATATTCTGTAGGATTCTAGAAGATTTTGGAACAGTCTAGTACATCTTTTAAAATATTAAGGGGTTACCCCTACTTGTAAGGCCAGAAAAAAGCGATTTCTTTTGAATTTTTTTTAACGTGTGCATATTTTTTATATAAGTTTCTTTTTTCAATAAAATAATATTTAAAGACTATTTTGTACAATTTTCATGTAAAAAAATTAATTATAAAAAAGTTATAGTCGATGCCAAGGAATGTCTTTTTAAAAAACATGTTTTGGGATGAGCAATCCTGCTTGGACCTGGATCATTTAAAATCAAAAATCGAAAATAATTTAGTTAATACATTATTTTATTTAATCTTTAATCGAAGCATTTGAGAAAAACTAATTTTGGACAAAATGGCGGACGATTTTGAAAATCGGTCACTTCACTTTCAGCGTCCGTCATTTTGTCCCAAATTTTTTTTTCTCAAACGCTTTAATTAAAGACTAGATAAACTAACATTAACTAAATTATTTTCGATTTCTGATTTCAGATGATCCAGTTCCAAGCAGGAGTGCTCACTACAAAACATGTTTTTTTAAAAAGGTATTCTTCGGAATCGACTATAACTTTATAATTATTAATTCTTTAAACATCAAAATTGCACAAAATAGTATTTAAATATTACTTTATTGAATAAAGAAACTTATATAAAAAATATGCACATGTTTTTAAAAAAATTCAAAAGAAATCCCTTTTTTTTGGCCTTGCAAGTAAGAGTAACCCCTTAAAAGAATTTTGGGAGATTGTAGATTTTATAAGATTATAGGAGAACCCAGAGAAAAGGATTCTATAACATATTCTAGAAGTCCCAGAAGCTATTAGACGGTTATGAAAGAGTTTAGAAGATTTGATTATGGAAAACTTCGAAAGACATTGAAAGTCTCCAGAAGATTTATTTAGAGTCAGTTTAGAATATTTTAGAAAATTTGGGATAAGTTTTGAAGTTTCTAGAATGTTCTGAATCTCTACTGTTTTAATTTTGTAGCACACACGGTTTTGAATGTCAAAAGTTTCTATTTATTAATAATAATAATCGGGCCTGTATACAAAAAAAGAAGAACAACAGAGCAAATTCTCAAAAATAGGGTTTTTAGAGGATCTTGAGAAAAATAGGGGAACAAGGGACTGACTGTGATCCCTGTAAATGAAGAAAGTTTCTTCAATTTCAGGGATAACAGTCCCCTATTATCCCTTTTCTCCCCTATTTTTCTCAAGATCCCCTAAAATTTCTATTTTTGGGAATTTCCCCCCTTTTTTGATTCAAAGTTTCGATTAATTTTCCAAGAATTATAATAAATGGAAGCTTATGACATTCAAAACCGTGTGTGCCACAAAATTAAAACTATGTATAGAGATTCAGAATCTTCTAGAAACTTCAAAACTTTTCCCAAATTTTCTAAAATTGAAAAAGAAACTTCCTTCAGTTTCAGGGACCACAGTCAGTCCCCTGTTACCCTTTTTCCCTCATATTTTTGGGAATATTTCCCCTTTTTTTAGAAGAAACAATTTCTTTAATTGAGACAAAACTATTTTTTTCTGAAGCCTACAATCTACATTCACTTATTCAAGAATTGTTATATTGGAATATGAAAAAATAGAATCTTCTGTAACTTAATTTTAAAAAATTCTAACAATTCCTCAGCTGAATCCAACAATAATGCAATGCAATCCAATCCAATACATGAAATATCTACAAGAGCTCAAGATCGTGAAGTCAATAGAAACCCAAGAACACTACAATAAACAATTTCCTAAGGGGTACAACTCATTATAAATAAAGTCAGCAAGAAAGTGTCAAATCGACAATAACTTGACATAATATTCCCCAACGATGCATTGTTCGTCTCACTATACTGATACTTTAACGACGGAGAAATAAAAGCACACTCCGGATCTCGAAAGGGGTAGTAAGAAAATCGTGTGATACTATTGTATACGAATCTAAAGCCATTTTACAGAGAGGAAGGAACATTCTTAAGAACAGGTACATGTACATTGTACACACCATATAACGAATAATCCACTCAAGTAGTATCGCACCCACGTATGTTGCAACGCACCCACGACTCGTACTTTTATATTTTATTATACCATTTGCAACTTTACCGACCATTCGTTTCTTTCTTAGTTTCTCATATGTGTATTTATTCTTGGACTACGTTAGGCGACGCAAGACATAATAATAAAATATGTGTATGTACATTAAACAATGCATAGTCACACATCCCTCTCATGTGCACTCGATTATGTCAATGCCAACACAGCCAGATTGTTTATTGCATAATTTCCTCGTTCCTGGCCAACCAACGTCCGGTTGGGTGCAACGAAACCATGGGAAGTGGCAACAATGCTAAGATACCTGCCTGGATATGGCTAGAATCGTAAATCCGACAGGATAATTGTACTTTATCGCGAGCCGAAGAATAGTCCGTGGATAAATCTCCCGGAGGAACAAGGAAATGGAACGTCGAGAAGAAGGAATGAAACTCCTCGAAGAAGAGTCTCTTCTTTTTCTTGTCTTTTTTTTCTTAGGCTTCTATAATGACCCCTTCGAGGATGTCGCATTTTTTAGTGGACACGAGCGTTGTTCGATTGTATGATCACATCACTCGTACGTTGCGGAGATTTCAATGCGTGGATACTATCAATTGGCGATTTGTAATGGCTTCTCTCCCAATGTATTCTTTTCAACAATGTCCTTCATGTCTGTCTGAATTTTTTGTCGCGAATTTTTTAAATATCTTTGAAGCTCTTGGTATTTGATTTTATTTTTATTTGGGCAATGTCAATTTCTCTTGTGGGGTTTGATAAGATTTATTTGTTGTGGAATAAGATTTATGTAATGAAGAATTTAGCGATGTGGAATTTGAATCGAATTTTGCATTGTGGAAATCTAATTTATAAATAGAAATTTATTTTTATTTTGTCTTCTTCACATATAAATGAAGTAGGCAATATTATAATAGTTCAAGATCAAATAAAATACATATTTTTTATTTGATCTTGAAGATTAAATAAAAAATATATATTTTATTTGATCTTTAAGATCAAATACACAGAAGTCTCAGTTTATTGGGTCTCGGGATACCAGTTCCAGGAATTTGGATTTTGGGTGAGGGGTCCAAGAGGACGAGAAAGCTGAGTTCGGAGGTCAGCAGAGTTGCACAAGTACCGTAGCAACAAAGTGCGCAGTGGTGGCGCAGTAGTCTACGCGGAGAATTCCATCGGTTCGCATTTGTTCGTTTTCAGTGTTTTGGTTATGCGTTATGTATAATAATTCATAAATAATAACTAAATAAAACTTATCAGTAAAGAAAACGTTAAATTAAACTTATATTTAAACAATATTTTTCACTCATGACAAAAATCAAACAGAAATAGTTCATACGGCCCTGACTTGTTTACGTCTGAGAGACCCCCCGATTTACCCGAAGGCCATTCAGGAGATCCCCGAAACCCCTGATAAACCGAGGTTTCAGAGTAAAAAATATATATTTTATTTGATCTTGAACTGTAAGTTAGATGATTTGAAATAGTTTTTCACGCTCTTATTTTATCCGATAAAATAACAATATTATAAAACTATAAAACTATTGAACTATTATAAAACTTTTTATTATAAAACTATTTACAAGACCTCTCGAGCTATGAAATATTCAACAGTCTTTTATATGCGTCGTAAATAAGAATCATAAACGATTTTATACACAGTCATTACATCAATTTTATGCTTCATTGTTTCAGGAAGACTTGATTTGCGTAAATTTATCTAAGAATATTCAGTGCAGTTCGTATAAATCAAATAAATTCAAGACAACGCAACTTAGATAATAACTTAACATTCTGAATTTATAAACAATATATTAAACAATATTTAAAATTATAATATATTAAAATTATTTACAGAAAAAACTAAGGATAAAAGTTGCAGGTAATTTTTTAGAGGAATAAATTTTTACAACTTCACGCCTTTCAAAATATATGTGTTTCCATGGAAAAACAAAACTGAAGTTAATTTTTGTTGCAGATAACTTTTACCTTTATTTGAGGTAAATTTTGTCCTTCGTTTTTTCTGTGTTCAAATTCTGTAAAACTAAGGATTAAACATTTTAAAATCAATTCTTAGAAGCCTCCCACAATTTGTCACTCTGAATTAATTTTTCTAATAATTTTCTAATAATCATTAATTAATTAATTAATTGTCTATTTCCTCAAGGCATCACGATATATCAAAAATAGAATCACGAATCAATTTTTCTACGATTGCTGTAGTTCAATAACACCAATAATTTTGCAGAAAGGTTACAATGTCTCCTTGGAGCATGTAAGTACACTCTTTACATCTTTATTACTGGGAAGGTGAGACGAAAGCTTAGTCATCGGAGAAAATGGTGACCGTGACCTCTGCGATTCAAGACAGCTCTGGAAAGGCAAAGTCTTCCGATCCTGCTGCCATCGCTTCCCTGGTCGATTATTACCTGATCTCGTCACGAACTCTGGTAGCTCCAGGTGCATTCGACCAGACAGGTGAATAATTCTCCTGAGTAAACTACAATGAAACCAAGTGGGGTCAAAAGATCATTCGAAAGTCGATGACTGTGAAAGAAATGTGCAGCACAGAAGTTTGTACCAATATTTTAACAAGTCGAACATGCTTACAGCAGACGAAAGGTTCTGTTACAAGCATCTCGTGATCTCAAAGAGATAATTTATATTCGTTAACAATATAACGATAACTAAACAAACAATGGAAACAATCTGGCCTCATTTATTCCTATCTCTGAAATTCTTATACATTTTAAATTTCGAAGAAAAAGCTATAAAAAAGAATTACAAGCTTTGGGGCCATTCATATACCACGTGGACAGTTTAGGAGGGGGGGGGGATGGCAAAATTCCACGCTTGTCCGCGAGGGGGGGGGAGGGTCAAAAAG
>JBAGKK010508760.1:0-33491 GCA_037177015.1 Euceroptres primus | reverse complement strand
AATTGGCTAAGATTCAGTAAAACATCACTAGTTTCGTAGTAGATTGAAGAAAGAACATGTTTGTTATATAGATTATAATAATAAAATTGTTGTCAATAGTTATAAAATCGTAATGTAATCTCAAATCGATTACATTAAATAATCTCTATTGTTAATTAAACGAAATGTCTCTTAAGTTAACCAAAAATTCAGTTGAACAACAAAACTTTTTTTTTAAATTATACTTTCAATTTTGCATATTGTAAAGTTAGAATGTTGGATTCAGTTGTTTCAAAGATGAAATTAATTTTAATTTTTAACCTCTTTTCCTGCTTAAATATGAATTTAATAAAAATTTTACTCCCTCTGCTGCTGCGGTTGATGAATTCCGTGCCGGGGACGCTCTCCAGTCGCGAAGTATAATTGCATAACAAAATAAAATTTGACCTTTGTTTTTGGTGGCATTGAACCCTCATTACGGGAGAATAATAACACTTTTAAACGGTCCAGTGCGTCTGCGCAATTCGAACAAACGAGAGTACACTGGAATCGGAAGTTTTAAGGAGTGGCGGGAGGGTGGAGAGGTAGAATGGTGAATAAAGAGATGAGAGTAGGAAACGAATGGCAGAACCTTTAATTTAAAGAGAGTGTAAGAAGCAAAAGACAAATGACTCGCAGGAGGGAAAAAAAGGAAATCAAAAAGTAAAAAAAAAAACAGAACAAAAGGGAAGCTCCATTTGTGAAGAAAACGGAAAAGACTAGGTGAAAAATAACCGTCTTTAGTATTTGTAATTTGTAATTTTTTCTTGAGAAGTTAATATAGAGGGTCCCAAATCAGAATTGCGTGTAACTCAAGCCAGTAGTGGAAGACTGCAAGCGATCACTTACACGGCAATGGTAGTGATTTGAAGACCTGGGGGACATCACCCTGTAATTTGAGAGGGTGTTAAGCGAAGACTTAAAGTCATGTGATGCTATTTGATTCTGAAACCGTTTGCTTTCAATTTATCAGATTAAAAATTCTTTCACCCATTATCGATTGGATGTTCAACTTTAATCTAGGCGTAGATTTGCCAAAAAGTTGTTTTAAAAATAAGAATTTTCAGTTTTGCATCTATTTCAGTTGGAAAGAGCTTTTTAATTATAATAATTTTAATTCTTTGAAAGTATTAAAGTATTATAATTTGAAAATAGTACACTGATAAAAAAAGATGATTTGAATCGAAGAATATTTCTTTGATTCAAATAAATGGTAGTGCAGAATGGTGTCAAAGACATATTTATTCAAATCAAAGAAATATTTTTAATTAAAGCAAATACATGATTGTTTAGTGCTATTAAATATTCATTGAGTCAGATAAATATTTTATTAACTTGAAGAAATAAGTATTTGATGTGGATAAATATTTTTTAGTCTTAAGGCACGATTTACTGATTCTAATAAATATTTATTTGTGTCAAAGAAATGTCAATTGATAAAAAGAAATCTATTTTGAAGTCAAGCAAATGATTCATAGATTTAAATAACTAATTCCCCACGCCAAATTTTTTAATATTTGAAGCAAAAAGTATCCCACTGATTCAAATAAATATTTCTTTGGCCTAAAACACACCCGAGTGCAATAAAGTAGTTCGTACTTCAAATTGTAGTACATATTTTCCTAAATGAACGTCTTGATCCTTTCAGCTTAAATTATAATTAACATTGTTATTGTTATACATATTTAATTTAACAATATACATAATTTAAAATCTTGATGCACCTAAAACAGAAAAATTCGATGAAAAATCCATCTCCAGCAGGAATCGAACTTGGTAAAGTCCAAAGTCCAAAGTAAAGTCCAAAGCAATGACCACGAGGTTATACTGCAACATAGGAACTCTGTAGCTTGGAAAGTTGCATTGAACCCGCGGCCTCTGAAATTCGACGACAACATATTTGTTTAATCTAAAGAAGTATTCAATTGAAGCAAACTTCACCAACATTCGTTAATAAACTATGTATTTATTTCAATTGAATAAATATTTATTTGATTGAAAGAAATATTTGTTTGGAATAGTCTCCTTTGTAGTCTACGTCGATAGAAATATTTCTTCTAATCAAACTGATAAATATTTAATTTAACAAAACAGTTATTTCGTTGAAATGTTTATTTGATGTGAATCATTTCATTCCACAAACCGAAAGAAACATTTCTTTCAACTAAAGATATAAATATTTATGTAAATACAATATTTTGGTTATCTCAAAAACGCTTCATTGGTATAAATGCATCAACTCTTTGTATCAAATAAGTATATTTTTAACTTAATTAATATTCTTTTGAATTAAATACAGATTTTGTGGTTTCAATAAATCTAAACACTTGATTCAAGCATGGATAATCTATTTTATTCAAATGCGTCCTGGCCAATTCAAATAATCCAAGTCATTAAATCAAATAAATATTTCTTTGAGTGCGAAAACAGGATTTAAGTTAACTTTAAGTTAAATTTAAGAAAACAGATTTAAATTCAAAGAACTAGTTGAGTTAATTTTCTCAGATTCAAAGAAATATTTCTCTGTATTAAGTAAATGCCTATAAATTAAATGATTTTTTCGAATCAAAGCACGAGTTTCTTGCTTTTACAACATATTTAATTAAATTGAATAATCAATTATTTGATACAAAGAATTGGAACCAATTAAATGCATTTCTTTGGATCTAAGAATATTTTTTCTCATTGTATAATTAAATAAGGAGTCTATACGTGTACACGGCCAAAAAAATCTGTAAAATTAACAGACGTAATCTGTTGAAATAGAGAGAGCAGATTTTTTCTGTGATATTTACAGAAATATCGGCTAAACTTATAGATGGTTAGTATATTTAACAGATATATCTGTAGAATTAACAAAAATGTCTGTTAGGTTAACTTGAAGAAAAAATAGAATTCCGTTAACCTAACAGACATTTCTGTTAATTCTACAGATATATCTGTTATATTTACTGGCCATCTGTTAGGTTAACAGATATTTCTGTAAATACAACAGAAAGAGTCTGCTGTCCCTATTCCAACTGTTAATTCAACAGATTTTTTTCTGTGCTCTCTAAATCTGAATTAGTCAAATTTTACTAATTCGTCAGTAACTGTACTCTAGTTATGGCAATTAGTAGAATTCTACTGACAGTTAGTGTAAAATTACTAAAATTTTAGTAGATTTCTACTGATTCACCAGAAGATACGATAACTGAAATTTCAGTCAGCATCACTGAAACTTCAGTTATCGTTTCTACTGGCGAATCAGTAGAAATCTAATGAAATTTTAGTTATTTTTCACTAATTGCCGTAGCTGGAACGCAGCCACTGATAAATTAGTAAAATTTGACTAATTTAGATCTAGAGACTGTATAGTGATTGCATTATATTGCACGACAGGACTGCATGAGATTGTATACAGATTTCAAGACTGCATAGGATTGCATGCAATACTTATGCAATCTCATGCAATTTTTATTACTAATCTTTGGCGGTCTTCCAATATCTTGCAACTCGGGATTGCAAGAGATTGGAAGTTTGCCCAAGATATCATGAGATTGCTTAAAGATTGTATGAGATTGCATAAAAATTGCATGACATGTCACGAGATTGCACAGAATTTCGTCAGATTGCTTTGAAATTCCAAGAATGCAGGGGATTGCACGGAATTGCAAGCAATTGTGAGAGATTGACGGATCGCCAAAGATTGCTAATAAAAGTTGCATGAGATTGCTTAAATATTACTTGGGATTGCAAGAAGATTGCATGAGATTGCTTTAAAATTGACAGATTGCAGAGGATTGCACAGAATTGCAAGAAATTGTAAGAGATTGACGGATTGCCAAAGAATGCTAATAAAAATTACATGAGATTGCTTAAATATTACATGGGATCGCAAAAAGATTGCATAAAGATTGCATGAGATGACATATAATGATTGCATGAGATGACAGAGATCGCACGAAATTGCAAAAGATTGCAAGGGAATGCAAGATTGTATGGGATTGCACAGAATTGCATGAGATTGCATAAATACTACATGCAATTGCATAAAGATTGCATGAGGTTGCTTACAAATTGAAAGATTACATAAAGTTTTCATAAAGATTACATGAGATTGCATAGAGATTGCATGAACTTGAACAAGATTGCATAAAATTACATACAGAGTGTACACCAGATTGCACGAGTAATTAACCCTTCCGTGTAATTGTTACATATATATTTATGTTCCTGTAAAATCGAATGGCGTAATCGGTTTTGGGGAATGATAAATATTGTTTATTTATTTAAATAAATTAGTTGCAATTGTTCATAAATACTACATAACAAATTGCAAGGCAAAAGTACAAGTGTAACACATCTTTCTTCAGTACTTTTTTCCGTAGAATCGAATGGCGTGATTGGTTTTTGCGTGCAAACAATATATTTTTATTTATTTAAACATAGTATTAAAAAAGACATTCTTTTCAACTGAATCTTAATGTTAAACATTATTTTATATAATATACTGAAGGGAATTTGTATTCGAGATGTGCTTTTCAGGTTGGATTTTTTTAGTTGATTCACAGTTCAGATTAATTAGTGACTTTATGTTCGTCTCCTTACGAAGAGTCGGGTATCCCGTAGCATTATACTCTATACACACACACACACACACACACACACACACGTGAAAACACGTCCCACGCACTTGGCTTAATTGATCGTCGACTAAAACATTAATGCGAGCGTTGGCAATCTGCGATCCTCCCTCTCATCTCGTGCTCTCCCTCTTTCATCCTGTCCGGTCGACGTTTTCAACAGGAAACGAACGTCTATTGATTTATGCAACTCTGGGAAATCAACTCGCCTGGTATATACATGTATGCGATCAATGCGTTATTTCTCGACAATTTGGTATTTAATTTATCTTACTATACATATTTTTTGTTTGTTTCCCTAATTTCTGTAGAAAGCTCGCATATTTCTAATGACAAAATTAAAATCTTTCTCTGAGGGAACCACTTTTTAAAGCAAAGCAATGTTATCATTATTTGTTTAATTAAATAATCAATTGTTGTTAATTAATTAACTGTTGTTTGTTTTGATAAGCTATATGAAAATTTCAATTGAAAGAGGAAACAATTAGTAAAAAGGTTACCAATTGGTTGAATGGTCAGGGCGTTCGACTTGAAACTCATCGGTCTGTAGTTCGATCCCAGGTGAAGGTGGATTTTTCATAAAAATTTTTCTGCTGGAAATTCAAGGAGACTTTAAACTGCTTACAGTTTTTTTTCATTAAAGCAGTCGCAAATTCAACATAGAACTAGTTTTTTTAAAAATTTGTTATTATTTCTTTGATCAGTTGGCATTTTGTAGAGAAAAATTTTCTACACACAAACCTTGTATTATATTCGTGCAAATTTTAACCATCCCCTTGTATTTTTAAAACCCTTTTTAGACATATTTCTTTTGAAATATTTAATTGTAATATTAAATAATTTATTATTCAGAAACTCCAGAGTTATAAGTAAGTGAGTTCAACTCGAATAACTGCTTTTTTATGCTCTTCGTTTAGTGCTGTGACCTCCTTTGGCTTCCATAGATAATAAAACGTAGATAGTACAAATGGTTATTCAATAAAGGTTCTGGCTCGTTCTTCTTATATCTACACTCAAATCTTCAAGTTTTTTTTCATTATTTTGACATAATTTTGTTTTTAAATTTATTATTTTTTGGTATTTATTAAATATTAATTATTTTTATTGGTATTTGCATTACTTTAGAGTCGGGTTATTCGGACATGGGGCAAAGTGATACTCATCATTAAAAATATTTCTTTCTTAGTATGATGTGATAAAACTGATAAGAGGTTAAATTCAGGTGATAACAACTTTATTAAACGACCTACTTTACCGGCGGTCGATATGTAGGTTTAACGGCCTTCACGAAAAAAAGTTTAAAATGTTTAAAACTGGAACTATCTGACAATGTGACAAGGACATAATGATAAAAAGACTTTCAAAATTTATATCAGTGCAGTTGCTTACAAACAATTAAAATTTCTCGGTCGTACGTCTTTTTATGCCAAAGATAGATTTATGCAAAAAAAATAAGTTTTATATTATGTACTTTTTCAGAATAAACTGTTTTAAAAATCAAACAAAGAATTTAGTTATCACATCTAAAACTTTTTTAATAATCTTATGAACGCACTTAGTATCTTCCCATTTCTTTATCAGTTCTTGACTGATAAAACTGCATTAAATGACGTATAAAACTTGATCAAACTATAAATATTAAATTTTTTAAAGAGATGTTAATTTTTTGCATTTTTTTCGTATAATTTGAAAACGAGAAATTTCAAATTATACGAATAAAAAAATGACAAATATTAAAATCTCTTTAAATATTAGTAATATTGTTCGATAAACTAATATAATAATTACCGATTATAAATATTGAAATCATAAAGTGTGTGAAACAGGGAATGTTTCCAAATCAGGTTGTGTAACTTGATCATAATACAGGGCCTAGAATGGGCCCTGTATAAACTCGCAGTTGATATTCCAATACTGGGTCAGTACTGGCAGCAGTTTTCGACTAAGACTGGCAGTTCATTTCCCAATTCTGGGTCAATACTAATTTTGAAAATTGGCTGCCGGTATTAATCCAGTATTTAGCTAAGACAAAATAATGAAAATTGTTGTCAAGTATTTTCCAAAGACTGAATATGAACTGATGTTGTGTAACTTAATGATCATATTGGGCCCAGACTGCGCCAATATTGGCAGCTGATTTTCCAATACTAGGCTGATACTGGCAGCAGGTTTGGGCTAGGACTGACAGTTTATTTCCCAATACTGGCTCGATACTGGCAGCAATTTTGGGAATATATGGACTCAATATTTACCCAAGTTTGAATCTGGAAAATTGGTCACCAGTATTAGTCCAGTATTTACCCAAGCCAAAATAATGAAATTTTTGGCCAGTATTGACACAGTATTTTCCAAGGACTGAATGTGAAATGAGGTTATGTAACTTGATGATAATTTTGGGCATAGACTGGGCCCAGTATTCACCCAATATTAATTCTTGAAAATTTTCTGCCTATATTCCAGTATTTATCCAAGACAAAATAATGAAAATTGTTGGCCAGTATTGGCTCAGTATTTTTTGAAGTCTGAATATGAAATGAGGTTATGTAACTTGATGATAATATTGGACCCAGGCTGGGCCAAAACTGGCAATTCCATTACTGGGTCGAAACTGACAGAAATTTTGGGCGAATATGGGCCCAGTATTTATCCATGCTTGAATCTTAATATTTTTCTGCCAGTATTAGATCAGTATTTAGCCAAAATAAAATAATGAAAATTTTTGGCGTGCATTGGCCCAGTATTTTCTAAAGACTGAATATTGAAAATTATGGGCCAGAACTGGGCCAGTATTGGCCCAGTACTGGGCAAACAATTCTACTAACATTGGACCAGTTATTTTGCAAGTATCGTCTACCCACATTTTTCTCATATGCAAATTATTATTATTTTTTTAAATAAAAAAAAATGCTCATTTTTGAACGTCAAATAACTAATAAAGTATTTATCTATTCAGTGCGTATGTTCTGTAAGTGCGTGCACGTGAAAATATTCACAACAGACATTGCACGCGCCTTGATTGGAATTCGAGTCGCCACTCGACAATTGACGTTCACGGATGTTGCGAAAATGAAGATTAGAACATCAATTACGTCTGTCACGATTGACCGAATTGTTGACAAGAAAGATCCACAAAAAGGCACGGAAATAGTTTATTTTTCAGATATAAATAAATGCGTCAAAAATATTTCAATCTCAGTTTATAAATAACGCATGTGAATCAGCAAATTGAATTTCAAACAACTTTTTTGTCCTCGAGCTTTATTGTGATAATTTATCGAATAGTTGGATCAACACACAATCTACAAATAATAATAATTAGTTGTAGAAGAAAAGAAATGTATTTTATGTTTAAATTTATCATAAAGTTACGTTTTTTACATAAATATTTTAATAGCTCATTTTGTGGGCATTTTTATTATATCCTATATGTATGATCCTGTAATAAAAATATTATTATTAATGTGCAGTAGAGATATTTTTTCAAATGCAGGGTTTAACAATCAGAAAAAAGTTTTTTATATAACAAGTTTTTTTTAAATCAAAAATATAATTGCCAAAAAAACCAAAAAATGGGGCCAAAAAAAACGTTTATTTGATTCAAACAAACATTATTTGAATTAAAAAAAATTGAATGAAAAAAACATTATTTGAATAAAGAAAAATTGTTTGAATGGATCAAACTTTTTTCTGATCAAACAGATGTTTTTTGTTTTAATATAAACAAATGTTCATATTGAGTCAATAAAAAGAGGTTACATGGACAACCAAATTTTTTAGTCAATTCAACTAAATTTGGCTTTGCGTATCAAAATTTTTGTTGATTTAAGTAAACTATTGATTTAATTGCAAAAAATCGTTTTTCTGATTTAACCAAATTTTTGTTCAAATGAACCAAATGTTTAGTCGGATCTGCTAAATTTTGTTTGAACCAACCAAATAATTTTAATAAGAAATCAAAATATTTGTTTTCATAAAAAAACATTTGTTTAAATTAACCAAATGCTTTAAATAAAGAAATGTGACAAGTAAAATAAACGATTGTGGTTTTTTAAACTAAAATTTGTATTAATTAATCAAATTGATCGGGAAATGAAATATATAAATAATCTTTATAATCGATTTGATTAAATGAAACATTTCTCTGTGTGTTCGCAATTTTAATGGAATCTACCATGTGTGCCAGTATAATATTATTATTATCAAATGTTTTGATAATTTATCAAAGAATGAAATATTCTAAACTAATCCGCACGTCATTATAATTTATTTATCTCAACTCAGTCACGAGATTACAAATGCAATTTACACGTGTAAAACTATACACGAAAGTTGACATAATCTGTAATATATTTGTGTTGCGGGAATTCCATAAACATATTTTTTTTTCTTAATGACGACTTGGCATTTCGTATAATTAACTTTAGATGTGGATGGGTTTTATTTAATTGGCTTGATGTATGACGTTTAAAAATCTCTCAACTTTGGTCGATTTTTACTTTCCCATAATATTTAGTATGATTGATTATACTTATGTATTATAATAGGTATATAATTATACCTATATTTTTGGCATAGTTTATTATTTGCAGTTTGTATTATATTAAACATTAAAGAAAACTAGTATTAAATAATTGTATATTTTTCAATGACATAAAATTTTATGTAACTGTGGAGTGGAGTTATTCAAAAAACTTGTTAGGAGTTTTTAAAATAGTTTTTTATTCAATTTAAAAGTTAAGGAAGATTTTTCTGAGTATTATAGACTAGAGGAACAGTAAAAGAATGAAATTTTAAAGAAACATGTATGATTTGAATTTTTCAAAACAATTTTCTACGAAGAAATTACAATTTTTTAATAACTGTTCTGATTTACATTCTTAAGGGCATGTAACGCTTATCCGATCCCTACCTTACCGGCATTTTTTTGATAAACTCACGTCCACACGAAATGAGATATTGAGCTGAAAATTTGGGAAGTTTAATAAAAGGCGTTAAGGAAGGTTTATCTGGTCTTAAATTTTCAAAATTGTTTTCAAAAAAATTTTGTTTTGCAATTACAAATATTTAAGAGCCGATAAATTTCCTTAAGAATAAAAATATTTCGAACAGTAGAGAAACAAAATTAAAATCTTATTATAATATTAAAACTCTGTTCAAAAAACCTATCATCTTAATCATGTGTATCATCTTTCAGGTTATAAAGTATTCAATTTTTATCATTTTCCTTCTGTTAGCACCTCTAGTTTTAAAGATTTTAAAATTATTCATAAAGACTGATAATGACCGTTGAATCTACATATCTACTGTCGGTAAGGTGGATCGTCTACTAAAGCTTTTACTGTTAGAGCAAACACGATTCTATGGTATATCAGATAAAAAATAATAATAATAACAAATAAAGTATAATAAATGAATAATAAAAAATAAATATAAATGAAATATAAATAAATAAAGAAACAGGAAAAATAAAATTGTTTAAAAATAAACATATAATAATAAGTGTCGAAACAGCAGGAAAATTAAATATTTATCAGTTATAATTTGGGCGCCCTTGTGGCGGGAAATTTAAATCGCAAGATTTTCTTTTTTTACTTAAAAAAATACAAAAATTAACAAGCAGTATTTTTTTTAAAGGACTGAATATACCATGTACATTTTTTGTCTTTACTTTAATGAAGCAAAGACAAAAAATAAAAGCTGTTTAATTACTTTAACAATATTAATTTTTATGAAAACAGGATTAACTGGATTTTAGGGATTAGATATAATTTAATAAGTTGGAATCGAACCGAAGAGATTGATGTCATGGCTAATTTTTACAATGGATGGAAGGAAAATCCCAATTCTTGCTTATTCTCCACCCATATTAAGCATTTGAGGAATCCTGAAACATCTTCATGTCTTTTAGGAGGAGAAATTCACTTAATGTTTTATGTAACCTTGATCAATAGATTTTAGGAAAAATTCAAGGAATTCCAACGTCATGCAGATTTTACCAACGTAGGGAAAATATAACTTTTTCCTTAAATGAACCCCACACGTGTTTAGAATTAGAACTTTAAATAGAGTTAAACAAATATCCATTACGACTGTAATTAATTGTAAAAATCAACCAACTGATAAAAATTCAGAGATTCTTAAGTTTATGTTATAAAATTTGTAATTTCATTTTAGTTATTAAATTTTGCAAGAGTTTTTAAAAATGTATTCATGAGTGAAATTTAATTTAAAATGTAAAGAAATTTTTTCTGAAAATATTGATCTATGTCTGGCATTGGAAATGTTACGAAAATAACCAAATGAGACCCAGAATTTAAATCTGCACACCGTTTAAAACTTAGAAATGGTCAATAATTCCAAGCTATATTTCGACTTTTTTCCTTGAAGCTGATTACTTCTGAGAAAATTTCAATTTTAATTTTGATTTTTCAATTTCAATTCTGATTTCAACGTCTTTTAAGCTTTCAATGTCATAGGATATTTCAAAGAAAACTTTCCAATTTAAAGATCTCGAATGTTAAAACTCTGATTTTTTTATGAAAGCATCTAATAAATTTGAAAGCATCCAATTTATTTTTCAACTTCAAAACTGTTAATTATTTCATAAAATTGGCTTTCCAAACAAATTTTTATTATTTTACTGTCTCTCCAACGTTTCGACCACAATTTTGGGCCCTGCTCAGAGAATATCTAATAATACTGTTATTATACTTGAATGATTTATACGAATTGAAAGATTGAAATATTGAAAAACATCAAAAATATAAATTCAAGGGCATTAAACTTAGATGCATCACTTTAGTTTGAAGACGTTCAAAATTTTCGTGCATCATTGAAATAAAATTTTAATTCAATATGCAAACGGAAGAGCGGTAGCTTTAAACAATTTTTATCTTTCTAATGTATATATCTCATTATTCACACAATACACAAAATAAGCATTAAAATTTTCTAACGAAAAGTAAACAATTTAAGATAGCTGAGCATTAGCTAAAAATAGGCCAATAAAAATTCTCAGAAACTAAGTTTGCTAAGAGATTGGATATTTTGCTTTGTGTCATTTTTCTCAAAAGCGACTATATTCAAAACAAATAAAAAAATATAAATAGACACGTGAAAAATGAATCGCATCATTCAATTCTACGGAAAAAATTACTAAGGAAACATGTGTCACATTTAAACTTTTCCTCCTCAATTTATTCTAATAAATTTATAAATAATTGCACTCGATGTGTATAATAGTTTCAACAATTCTACAATTCTACAATTCCACATTGTAGAATTCTAGCAGCGAACAGAGCAGTAGTTTCTGACATTAAAATGAATTAAAAACCATTTTCTGTTACGAATTTGTTTGAACAAAAAAAAATATATATTAGCCGCACGTAAAAACGAATGACACCATTCAATTTTATGGAAAAAATTACTAAGGAAACAATGGCACATTTAAACTTTCCTCCTCAATTTGTTATAACAAATTTATAAAAAATGGCGCTCAATGTGTACATTAGTTTCAACAATTATTGTACAATTCTACAATTCTGGATTGTAGAATTCTAGCAGCGATCAGTGCAGTAGTTTCTGACACTAAAATTAGTAGAAAAACAGTTTATTTTACGAGTTTGTTTAAACAAATAAAATAATATTAGCTAAACGTGAAAACGAATTGCACTATTCAACTCTGTGGAAAAATTGCTACGGTAACATGTGTCATATTTAAACTTTCCTCCTCAATTTGTTAAAATAAATTTATAAACAATTGTGCTCAATGTGTACATTAGTTTTAACTATTCTACAATTCTACAATTCTGGATTGCAGAATCTAGTAGCGAGCAAAGCAGTAGTTTCTGACACTAAAATTAGTAGAAAAACAGTTTATTTTACGAGTTTGTTTAAACAAATAAAATAATATTAGCTACACGTGAAAACGAATTGCTCTATTCAATTCTGTGGAAAAAATTACTAAGGTAACATGTGTCACATTTATTTTCCTCCTCAATTTCTTATAATAAATTTATAAACAATTGCGCTCAATGTGTATATTAGCTTCAACAATTCAACAATTTTAGATTGTAGAATTATAGCAGCAATCCGAGCAGTAGTTTCTGACATTAAAATTAGTTAAAAAATATTTTCTGTTACAAATTTGTTAAAATAAATAAAATAATAATATATAAAATAAAATAAAATAATATAAATAATAATATAAAATAAAATAAAATAAAAATATAATATAATAAAAAAGTAATATGAGCCGCATGTAAAAACGAATTGCACCATTCAATTCCACGGAAAAAATTACTAAGGAAACATGTGTCACATTGAAACTTTTCCTCAATTTGTTATACAAAATTTTATGTTTAATTGCGCTTAGCCTTTAAATGTTTATAAAATAATAACACTAATTTTAGGAGCAAAAGTGTAAACGTAACAAACAATTCTTTAGTAGTTTTTGTCAGAGAAGTGAATGGCGTACTGTTTATTGCGTAAGATTAATATTTCTTAATTATTCTTAATTATTTATGTAAACAAATTATTTAAACAAATCAGTTGTACTAAATGTATTTAAAATCAAAGTGCAACTGTAACACATCTTCCTGCAGCGATTTTTTCCAAAGAATTTAAATATTGCTATTTATTTTTGAGTAGAATCAACATTTTTTATTTTTATACATTTTTGATAACAAATTCTTCAACAAATGTGCAAGTGTAACACGTCTTTCTGTAGTAACTTTTTTCGTAGAATTCTATGGTTTAAACAAATTCTATGGTTTAAACAAATTCTATGGTTTAAACAAATTATTTAAACAAATCAGTTGTACTAAATGTATTTAAAATAAAAGTGCAACTGTAACACATCTTCCTGCAGCGATTTTTTCCAAAGAATTTAAATATTGCTATTTATTTTTGAGTAGAATCAACATTTTTTATTTTTATACATTTTTGATAACAAATTCTTCAACAAATGTGCAAGTGTAACACATCTTTCTGTAGTAACTTTTTGTGTAGAATTCAATGGTATCATCAGTTTTTACGTAGCATAAACATTTTTACGTTTTAGACATTTTATGTACGTTTGTTATACTTTCTTTATAACAGATTCTCGGACAAATTTGTCAGTCGAACACATCTTTCTGTAGTAGTTTTTTGCATAGAATTCAATGGTGTAATAAGTTTTTACATAGGATCAATATTTTCCGTTTTTGTACATTTTTTAAGTACATTTTGGACAAGAAATTCTCGGATAAATGCGTAAATGTGACCTATCTTTCCTTAGTAACTTTTTTCGCAGAATTCAATGGTGTAATCGATTTATACGTAGGATCAATATTTTTTATTTTTATAAATTTTTTATACATTTGTTATACGTTTATTAAATACATTTTTTATAACAAATTCTCGAAAAAATGTTTGATTATAACCCATATTTCCGTAGTAACTTCTTATGTAATAGTGTAATCAATTTTTACATAAGATTAATATTTTTTATGTTTATACATTTTTTATACATTTGTTACACATTTTTTAAAACAAATTCTCAAACTAATGGACATGTGTGACCTATCTTTTCGTAGTAACTTTTTGCGTAGAATTTAATGCTGCAATCGGTTTTTCCTTGGGATCGATATTTTTTATGTTTATACATTTTTTATACATTTGTTATACATTTATGAAATACATTTTTTATAAAAAATTCTCGAACAAATGTGTGAGTATGACCCATCTGTCCGTAGTAACTTTTTGCGTAGAATTCAATGGTGCAATCAGTTTTTGCATAAGATCAATATTCTTTATGTTAATATATTTTTCATACATTTGTTATAAATCTTTTATAACAAATTCTCGGACAAATGGGCAAGTGTGACCCATCTTTCCGTAGTAACTTTTTGCATAGAGTTTAATAGTGTAATCGGCTTTTACATAGTAACAATATTTTTTATGTTTATACATTTTTCATGCATTTGTTACACATTTTTTTATAACAAATTTTCGGACAAATATGCAAGTGTGAGCCATCTTGTTTTCATAACTTTTTGCGTAGAATTCAATAGTTTAATCGGTATTAACATAGGATCAATATTTCTCTTTGTTTAAACAAATTAGTTCAATAATATTTTTTGCAAGGAATTTGGATTATAATGGCTCACGGAAGTCTAATTTGAGAAACGCTGCCATCAGGATAGGCCTTCCTCCACCGGTCCTACTTTTTTTTTCTCGTCGCATGCCGATAAATCGTAGGAGTCACGGAACACACCTGAGCAGTGGTCGAGTGTGGAAATCGGTACTCAGTTTGATTCAGTAGTCAGAGCTGGCTAGTGTGAGCCCAAGCCTCGGTTTCGTCGGTCAGCGACGCTTTTGGCTCCGCTAGTTTGCGCACGTGGTTTCCACTTGAAATTTGCCACAATATTTTCTTCCAGAAGACACACTTCAACGACCAAGGTTAACTGAAAACGAAAATGGAAATTTTGTTCTCCACGGATGAATTTCCTGAAAATACTTAAATTCTCCGAAATTACGTGAAACCTACAAGATGAAAAAGAAACGACCGAATTTTTAATTTAAAAGGTTTTAAAAAGCCTAAAGAATTTTTTTTTAATTTCTCAACAATTGTGTGAAAAAATTAAAATCTTTTAATCAGTGAAAATTTTAATTAAACGACGAGTTCAGTTGCTTACATGAGAAAAAAAGGAAAAGATTGTCATAAATAAATAATTGGAAGAGATAGAAATTTAGAGAAAATTCATGAAAAAATAACTTTAAGTGAAGTGTACCCTGGAATTTGCAATGTCTCATAAATTTTTATTCGGTGTCTTCCTCGTCTTCAGTATCAATCAGTCAGAGAAATTTATTCATGGAGAGGTAGTCCCTCCAACGATATATCCAATTTTGCTGGTGAGTCTTCTTTATCACTTAAATTCAATAAAGAGAGAGAGGGAGAAGAAAGAAAGTCAATGACTCAACTTTCTTCAAAGAGATTAGCAATGAAATTTCGCCACCTAGAGTCGATCTGTAAGGTTATCCAGCTTTGATGAATTCGTTATCTGAGTTGTTCAAACAAAAACTGTTCAATATTCTTCAGGATTTCCATTAGGGAGTTTTGAGTCAATGTTAATTTAGCAATCGCATTCTGTTTGTTTCCGATATATGAGTTCTTTTATCTATGTTCCTTTATTTCAATTATTAATTCCCACCTTTCCTCATTTCCTTTTTTGCCTTTCTTACTCCCACATTTTTATATTTCTTTCAAGTTCCTCATTTTCATTTGATTTCCATTTCCATTTTCCCCTTTTCCTCTTCTTAATTCGCAAGAATTTTCTTTCCTGCTTCCATTTTTTCATTTTACCATCCTTGTTTCAATTTCCTCATTTTCATTTGATTTAATTTTAGTTGATACATTTTCTTCTTTTCTTGTTCTCATTTCTGTTTTCAATTTTCATGCTGAGTAGACCCAAATTCTCTTTTCTTATTTCGCTTTTTTGTCAATAAATTTTATTTATAGCTGAACTTCAATTTCTCCATTTTCCTTTTATATTTTTTAACAAATTAATTTTAAAAAATTATCCTTTTTGTTTATATTTTCCAATTTTTCTTTCATTTCCTTTTTTCCTTTTTTCATTTGCCTTCCAAATTTGTATGATTTTTTTCCTTGTTTCAATTTCCTTATTTTCATTTGATTTCGTTTGAAAATATGTTTCCCTTTTTCCACTTTCTCTTTTCCTTTTCGAAAAAATTTTCATTCCTGCTTCCATTTTTCCATTTCCCCTGATTTTCCTTTCCTCATTCCTCATTTTCTTTTCCTCATTTACCTTCCACATTTTTATTCATAATTTTTCTTTCCTTATTTTCATTTGATTTCGTTTAAACTGTGTTTCCATTTTTCCATTTTCCTTTTCTCCTTTTACTCCTGAATTCGCAAAAATTGACTTTCCATTCGCATTTTTCTATTTTCCTTTTCTCATTTGCATTCTTCCATTTTTCTGTTCTCAATTCCCTTTCTTCCCCTCATTTACATCTTTCCATTTTTCTTTCTTGTTTCCTTTTTTCTGCTCTGATTTCCTTTTCCGAACTCCCTTACACATTTTTATAATTTTTCTTTCCTTGTTCCAATTTTCCTACTTTCATTTGATTTTGATGTACCGAAATTTTCATTTCCTTTTCTAAATTTTCCTTTTCCATTTTTCAACAAGTAAATGTAATTAAATTTTCCTTTCTTTTCATATTTCCCATTTTTTCTTTCATTTCCTATTTTCCTTTTCCCATTTCCCTTCCACACTAGTATGATTTTTCTTGCATTGTTTCAATTTCCTTATATTTATTTGATTTCGTTTACACTATGTTTCCACTTTTCCAGTTTCCTTTTCTCCTTTTCTTCCTGAATTCGCAAAAAATTTTATTCCTGTTTCCATTCTTCCATTTCCATTTTTTTCTTTCCTCATTTCCCTGTTTTTACTTTTCTATTTAATTTTCCTGTCCTCATTTTCTTTTTCTCATTTACGTTTCACATTCTTATAATTTTTCTTTCCTCATTTTCACTTGATTTCGTTTGAACTGTTTCCATTTTTCCATTTTCCTCTTCTCCTTTACCTCCTGAATTCACAAAAATGGACTTTCTATTCCCATTGTTCTATTTTACTTTCCCTATTTCCATGCTTGCATTTTCTGTTCTCATTTCCATTTTTCTTTTCTCATTTCCATCTTTTTGTTTTCCTTTTCTGTTTCCATTTTTCCATTTTCATTTTCTCGTTTCCCTTCCACAATTTTATAATTTTTCTTCCTTGTTTCAATTTTCTCATTTTCCTTTCCTTATTTACTTTTTCCATTTCCCTTCCACATTTTTATAATTTTTCTTTCCTTGTTTCACTTTTCTCATTTTCATTTGATTTCGCTTTACCAAAATTTCCATGTCTATTTTAATTTCCATTCTCATTTCCCCATTTTCCTTTTCTAATTTCCCCCTTTTATTTTTCTAATTTACCCCTTTTATTTTTCTATCGCATTTTCCAAATTTCCATATTTTCTTTATCCGTTTTTCTATCGATATTTCCCATTTCCATTTCCCCTTCAAAATTTTCTTTTCATTTGTCTCTACATTTCTGTATTTCCCATTCCTTATTTTCTTTTTCCGTTTTCTCATTTCTCTCTTCCATTATTATAATTTTTCTTTTCTTCTTTCAATTTCCTTATTTTCATTTATATGAATTTTTGTATTGAATAGCCATTTCCTTATTTTCCCTTTCCCATTTCCTTCTTTCACTTTTCTTATTTTTACTTAACTTCCTCCTAACAGTTTTTGTAGTTTTTTCTTTACCCATTTTCATATCCACATTTTCTAATACCTCTTTAAATTTTTTCTTTCCTTTTTTGTTTTTTCTATTTTATTCTTATTATATTTTTCTTTCTCCTTTTGCTTTATTCTGATTTATATTTTATTGGAAGAGACTTTTTCCTCATTTTCGATTTTTCATTTTATAGTTTCTTTTCCTTATTTGATTCAATTTTTATGATTTTTGTCCTTTTTGTCCTTCTCCTTGTTATCTCCATTAACATTTTTCGATTTTCTTCATTCAATTGTGATTATCACTCAAGAAAATTATTCTTCTTGAATCCCCTTCCCATTTTATTTTCCTTACCTAACTATAAATCCTTATTTCCAGTTTCTAGTCTCACTTATCTGTTTTTCAATCTATTTTTCTAGTATAAGATAAAAGATAATATCACTCAGTCAAAAAATGTGATTAAAAGCATTATAATTTGTTTCAACCCAAGATAATTTTATATTAAGGCAAGACCCATCTGAATTTGAAATTGTTAACTTCAAATTACTCGAAATTATTATTTTCCATATTTTTAAATTTTTATTGCGGTGAAAATTTTATTTTTACCAATCAAATTAAAAAAAAAATTATTCCAAATTTAAATATATTTATGTTTCAAACTCATGAGTTGAAATCATTTTTAATTAGAAGCATTTGAATTGTAAAATGTCTTATCTCTGAAACCTGATTCGAAAGCTAGTTTATAGGTATGTTTTTAAAATCATTAAAATTTTGTCAAGCCAAGTTTAGTATAATTTAAGGTTAAAAGTATCTAAATTTGTAAAATCAATTTAAAAACATTCTCGGAAATAATTTCATATTTAAAATAAAAAAATGCTATTTGTAGGCGTATTTTTAAAAAAATTAATTTGAATGAGAATGTCTAAGAATTGTGCAAATTGTTATTTTTATTTCTTATTTTCTTAAACTTATTTTTTTCTCATTCTTTTATTAAATAATACTGCAGATAGAATTTAAAATGCTCAAATATATTTTAGTTTAATATAGCGCCCTCGTTTTCCCATTACCTGTTGTAGCATTCAAATACCTGTTATTGCCTAATCTTGGTCCACCGAAGGTCTAAAGACCCTCCTTAGCTTATTTTTTTAAGTCAGTAATAAAATCCGACCAAAGGCCCGCGGGACTGGAAATACCAGATAAGATTGTAAGTCCATTTAGTAAGCCGTGATTTTGTTGATTAAGAAAATTAATAAACTCTATATATCCAGCAATTAAAAATATTCATTTTACTCAAGATCAGAATATTTGTAGATTTAATTTCTTATAGATTTTGCCCTACTTACTTGCAGTACAATTGCAATTCATGTGGTTCAGAGGACAAATTTTTTAATAAAGTATCAAATTTTATTACTAATTTTACTATTTTTATTAAATTTATGTTAAATTTTATTACTAATTTTATTATTTTTAATAAACTTATATTAAATATTAAAAGGGAATAATAAATTATTCATTAATTTTATTCAACACAAATAAAAATTAATTATGACGAATAAAATATATTTAAAAATATAAATTTTGTTTAAATTTGTAATGAAAATTGAACCCAAATTGGGTTAAGAATTGAAAATTGTGCTGACCTTCTTCTTATCTGCGAAATATTTTACACATTGCATGAATTGTTGCCATAAATTCCTCGCTGCTTACGTCTACGCCCACTATTAATTGATTTGGAGGTTTCGCTACATATATTTTTCACTTTTAGTCATGGAAATTTAATTTTATATTATATATTATTGGTAACGTTGTACAAATAATAATAAATCAAATTTTAATTAATTATCTTTTTAAAATTACAAAATAATTATGTATTTATAAATATTTGCTTACTCCCTGCATTTTTTTTATGTTTCACAATTTTAGAATTAGCTATTTCATATTACCTTTTTGCTTAATAATTAAAATTCTTAACTTATTTCTGATTTATTTCTCCTTTCATTCTTTCTTTCTTTTCTTTTTTCCTGAGTTTTTCTCACTTTCCTCGTCGTTATTTCTTCCTCAATTTCGTTATCACTTTCTTTTCTTCATTTTTCTCACTCTTCTGCTTTTTGCATTCCCAATTAGAAAAGAAAATGTGGAAAAATACCGATAAAATTAAGAGACGTACAAAAAACAATTCTTACTTTACACAAAAGTAGTGTTGATTATTTAATTAATTTCGAGGATTATAAAGAAGAGCTAATGATTTTAAGGAAAATGAAAAGATGAACATTCAAAATGAAAACGATATAGAAGAATAAAAAAACATAATTAAAAAAAATTGTTATATTTAAAAAAAATCAGCAAAGGAAGTTTTAATCATTTTTCAATATAATAACTATTACATTAATAAATTACATTGTAATAATGAATTTTTTTATTGTTTTAAAGTGCATTTGTATAAAAAATGTTTTTATCAAATTAATTATTTTTAATGTGCCAATTATAAATTACACTTCGAGCCTCTCAGACTCCTTACGTAAGAAGGAGTTCCCAAGTGGATACAATTCCTGCAATTAATCAGTGTCCTTTCGCTTATAACTATGAAAGTGACATTCAGTACAAAAATATCTTCCTTAAGTGATACTATTTATATCCATTGAGAATCTTTTTAACCTTCTTCGTTTATTCTCGTCTCATATTATTTATTGTTAAATTCCCCTCTCTCTGTTTCACCTTTTGGATGGTTATTTATTCAATATCGTTATATAGTGTTTCAGTGATAAATTTTTGGTAAAGAATTTTTTTTCTTGAGTAACTGCTGTACAGGAAAACGACTGCAACGAGCAGTCCTTGCAGTGAAATTATTTTTAGAGCTACCTCCATTATTGATTCGCCTAAGCTCGAGAGTATATCGAAATATGTTTGCATCCAATATCCACGGTAACAAGTGAACCTTCTCTGATACGAAAAGTCCTTTTGAACCTTTTGAACTAACAAAACTCTAATTAGTTTACTTTTTAAAATACAAACTTTTTAGTATTAAAAATCGATTTTACAAATCGATCTTTAATATTAAAAAGTTTGTATATTATTATCAATTGTCATATAGATTTGTACTTTGATCCCATAATTTCTGCACAATTTTTAAAATTCCGAAAAAGATTATATAATAATTAGAGTTTTGCTAGTGCCAGTAAACGTCACTAATTTTTTTTATTCAAATGTCGCGACCGTAATCCGAGGTAATCTCTGTGGAAAATTCCCGCAACTATCAAGGTCAAAATTCTTTTCATATTTTATTACATTTATGAGTTGAAGATCCACTATCGAATAGAAAAATATGTGCTACTGAATTTCTTAAAGTGACGACACTTTTAAGCATACAAAATTAGGAATTTCTCAAGAAAACATCCCAAGAGCTATTAATTTATACTCAACGATGCCTTTTAAAAGCACATCTTTCAATCCTTGTCGAAAATAAATAATATCTACAGAATCTACAGTCAGAAAAATTTGTTTTATCCAATAAAATCGTTTGGTGGATTTAAAAAAATCCAATAAATAAATAAAAACGAATCAACCAAAGTTTTTTATTGATTTGTTTTGTTAATTTTACAAATAATTTGTTGATCCAACCAAATGTTTAAGTTGTATCCACCAAATTATTTATATTTAGTTAATTCAACCAAAATTATGCGTGTTTAGTGTAAAAAAATGACTTTTTAAAAATAAGATAAAGTCCAGGAATTTCGATTAAATTTACAGGGATTTGATTTTTATTAACCGATAACCCAACAGTACACAGACCAATTAAAGGGATGTGAAAATGAAATCCATTTTACTATTGCTCATTTCCGAAGTTTATAAAAATTAACACATTAATAAATTTCTGAATTAACATATTATTAATAACGTTTGATTACGATAAGAATGTTAATAGATAAATTTATTGATAAATTAATGAAAAAATTAAAGTAAATGAATAAATAAATTATATGATAATTATTATTGAATTATTCTTAATACATAATTATTTAGTTTAACATTTTTGATGATGTTGTACAAGAAGAGTTTTCTTTTTCCAGAATTCATCAATTCCAGAAAACTATAGTCATCTACCACTTGTGGGAAAGTGTTGCCCCGTGGGTCAGATTCTGATGAAAAATGGAGAAGTCAAAGCTTTTTGTTCTACTTCTAATTCCACTGATTTTACAACTAAGGCGAAAGTATTTTCACCACTTTTTAGTGATTCCAACAGAACTGGATTTTGGGCCCCTGGTGACCACAGAAGCCACTTTGTCGCCATCATTGGGGACCCTTGTCCAGATCAAAGGTAGGGAAAAGGGAACAATAAAGGGAACCAAATGTGGATCGGTGTTTAAAAATTGTGTTTAAAATTGTGTTTAAATGTGTTTAAAAATTCAATTATAATCGAAAATTAATTTTTCTTGTGGAAAAAAGGATTCTTGATCCTTCGGTAACAAGAATACAAAGTGCCGAATTTCAAAATCAATTTTATGAATCTGAGAACATTTTTTGTCAAGGTATGATTTTGATCCCGCATTTGGATAAGGATGTTCGAATATAACTTTGGGCCCGGGCGCTAATGCGGATCACTGGATGTTTTACACTGAAAATTTATAATCAATATTAACTAATGCAATTCAATGTAAATATATTACTAAATAGCAACGGATAATAAACTATTTACTAATTATAAATAGATAATATTATTCCAAATATTTGTGATGAATTTAAAATAGCAAAAATCTTATCATTTCATATTTTATAAATCCTTATTAGGTACAATATTGCATAATATGTTTACAAATATATTTTGATAATTGAACACAAAAAAATGAGAATAAATATGACGATATAAATAAAGCGATATAAATATTGAGAGAATTTTTAGGTTGGAACTAAAAGCGTTATTTTTTACAACTTCCGTATTTTGTAACTATCGTAAGTTCATCAAAACCTCATTACTTTACTAAAACATTATACTTTTGTGAGCATTATGTGAAGGTTTCATATTTAAAAAATAAATAGTGACTAAAATATTAAAGGATTTGTCACTCACCGCAATAACATCTAACTCAGCCATGATGAGAAACGTTAGAGTTAGCAAACTTTATGAATATAATTTATTTTTTGTATAAGCAGTGCTGCCACTTGCCATAATTTAGTTTCAAATTTACACTAATTAGTTTAGTTAAACATTCCACAAAATTAGGTTTTATAATTATATCTATTTACGGTAAAAACAACAGTGATCCGCATTTTGATTCCTGATACAGATTAGGTTCTCTTGCCTTATTATTCTAAAGGAAATTTTACAAGATTGCAAAGGATTGCAGATTGCAAGTTTGTATGGGATTGCAAGGGATTGCATACACATTGCAAGGTTGCACGTGATTGCATCGAAATTGCACGGGATATTGCATGTGATTGCATACAGATTGCATGGGATTGTTGAAAATTGCAAAGAATTGCATAGAAATTGCACGGGATTGCATGAAATTGTATATGGATTGCAAGACTTCATGGGATTGCATAATATTAAACGGGATGGCACAAGATTGCATTAGGATGCTTGGAATTGCACGAGATTGCATAGCTTGCACGAAATTGCAAGGGACTGTATACAAGTTGCCTGGAATTGCACGAGATTGCATAGGATTATATACAGATTGCATGGGATTGTATAGAAATTGAGCGGGATTGCATACAGATTACAAGGTTGCATGGAATTGAATGAGATTGTCTAGAAATTACACGGAATTGCACAGAGATTGCATCGGATTGCACGAGATTGCATGAGATGATGTACAGATTGCAGAACTGCATGGGATTGTACAGAGTTGACACGGGATTGGATACAGATTGCATGGAATTGCACGAGATGCACGATATTGCATGGATGGTGTACATATTGCATGGGATTGCAAATATTGCATGGGATTGCAAATATTGCATGGGATTACATATAGATTACAATCCCGTGCAATAGAAATTGCACGGGATTGCATACAGATTGCAATATTTCATGGGATTGTAAGGGATTGTATAGAAATCTCACGGGATTGCACTGACATTGCCCCAGTTTCCATACAGATTGCATAGGATTGCTCGAAATTGCAAGAGATTGCACAAAGATTGCATAGAATTGCACGAAGTTGCAAAATTGTAAAGGATTGCATGAGATTTGTATGCATTTTGCATGAGATTTCACAGAGATTGCAAATTATATTGCATAAAGATTGCAAGATTGCATGAGATTGCATGGTATTGCACAAAGATTGGAAACGATTACGTGGGACTGCATAGAGATTACACGGGACAGGGTTTTATGACATAGCAAAGTTGTATAGAAGCTCGCAAAATTGCATGGGATTGCCCAGAGATTGAAAGATTGCAGGGTTTTGCAAGTAATTTCGTGAGATTGCATAGATATTGTTCAAGGGATTGCATAGAGATTGCAAGGGATTTCATGAGATTGCGTATAGATTACACGGGATTGCAAGGTTGCAAAATATTGCATCATAGGATTGCATAGAGATTTCATGGTAGAAGATTGCATACAGAGTGTATACAAGATTGCAGGAATAATTAACCCCATGAATTTGTTTTCTTTAAAAATTCCTACATGCAGATTTTAAATATTTTAAAACACAGCTATGAAAATAAATAATGCTCTTTTAGATATTTTCTTCAATAACATTACATAAATAAGAAAACTGATTGTCAGCGTCTCATTTTTGTTCTTTTCTTCGTTATCAAATTTCTTATCACCGGCATTCGCAAACGATAGACTCATGAGATATCTGAAATAGATAATAAAGAAGGTGACTTGATCTTTTCAAAAATTCGAGTGACATTTCCGCTATTTTGTTATTTGAAATCTTTTGAGCTTGTCTGAAAGAATGTTATTCAATATCATTGTTTCTTTTATTATTATTTTTTTCATTATTATTGTAATTAAATTTTCTGAAATAAGTTTGAGAATAAAAAATTGATTTTGTGGTTTAGGTACATGTTTGAACCAGACGTGTCATTGGTAGATGAACATTATTTATTACGAAATGGATCGATTTTCGCTCCTCATGAGAAGCCACTGTTATTGTCACCTGGAACCGACTATTGCATGGAAATTGTGGCAGGTCTAGGGCTCAGAACGATTGTCTGTTCTCCTAAAGGTTGGAGTTATTTTTATGTTTTCTTTAATTTTACCTTGAAAAATGAATTTTCCTTAAACTTGTTTTGATCATCTTGAAATGTGCGCGTTTCAAGAAGGTAAAACTGAAAATAGTTAAGAAAATAATTTATTTGAACGTTTATTATACATTTTTTATTTTCTATTTATTTCCTGTGTAAAAAATCTACAAAGAATGTTTGCAACATTCGAAACATATTCATGATGAAGAACAAATTTTTCTTTTAAAACAGAATTACGACTTTGCAGAAAATACTTTAACAATAATTATAGACATCCCTAATAAAAAAACTGGATGTTATGAATAATCATACATTAAAAATTAAAATATGAGTTTTTATTTTTAGATTCATAATTATGTGATTATCACAGTAATCAATCGAGTATATTTTATATATTATGTTGGATCATCACGAGAATATAATAGTTTTAGTTAGTTTTCTTTTGGGATTTATGACTTCCTCCTTGAGCATGAAATGAAATTGAATAAAAAATTACTTTTCCTTTATTCTTAGTGCCTAGAATAAATAATCAGAATGATAATATTGTTTTGAAGATTTATAACACCAAAGCAATAAGTATGTAAAAATTCTCCCTTTTCATATAAGATTAAAATTAGACTTAATAATAATATTTAAGAGTTGTAAAATAGATTTTTCCCGAAATGTCGATTTCTCATAATGTCAATTTCATGAAATTTCTTAGAGTACTTTAATCGAAGCATTCTTTTAATTTGGTAGTTTCTAAAGAAAAGGTATTTAATTAAAAATTTTAAAAAATTAAGTAAAAACGAATATAATTAAAAAATAATCAGTAAACCGTCGAAAAATAAATAATAAATAAATAATTGAAATTTTTGGAACGTTTGATCCAGATCAAGGCGAGGAAGGACCAGATGTTCGAATAATAATTTACGCATGTGGTTTGCTAATTTCGGTGCCTTTTTTATTGTTAACAATTGCGGCTTATTGCATCACTCCAAGACTGAAAGATTCTCATGGAAAGGCCCTTTGCAATTATTGTGGCTGCCTTGCCGTAGCTTTTACTACTTTGGCTATCGCTCAGCTTGCCAGCAAGCACATGCCGAATGAAGTTTGCATTTCCATAGGTTAGAAATTTTCAAAAATTCTATTTTTAATTCTAGTACGTAATTTAAAAATTATTAATATTTTATAGAAAAATAAGGTTTTACTGTCTTCATTTCACAGAAAATCACTGGATATCTTTTTAATCTGCAACAAAATGAGAAATAAAAAAGCAAAAGACTGCGATTCTTCACAATAATACAGAAATCCAATTTTCAGACACAAATATTGACTAACTTTCAGGTTGACATTAATCCAATTTCTTTGTTGAAAATCAGTCGCTGCTGAAGAAATACGTATTATTAAATTAATTTATTATCATTTTTCACATTTTGAGGAACAAATAATGTTTAAAACCTGAAATATATCATAAAATTTTTGCCGAGGATATCGTTACGAAAATTTCCGTACAGCTAGCATACAACACAAAGGAGGGGAAATTGTGGAAAATTTATTAAAAAATCCGTAACAGTAGCCTCAGCCCATACTATGTTGTGTGCCAGTTGTACGGAAATTTCTGTAATACCAGACACTGCCTAAAATCTTTTACCCATCTATGGAAATTGAACTCGGAACTCTCAACTTCAAATGCTGAATGTTATTGTTTTGCCGTGAGAATATTCATTGTCTGTTGAAATTATAGCTTGAGTTAATGGATTTTTAAAACAATGAGCGCAAGGCTTCCAGATATAATGGGAATTTTCGGAAAATTTACTTCGACTGAAGCAAAATTTTTTATTGAGGAACAAAGTTGAATTTTTGTTGTTAACTTCTAGGATGTACCATTTTCTTAAGATTTTCAAATTCATTAAAAAAGGTCTTCAATCAATTTAATAACTATCTTAGCAATAGATTCTAGTCAGTCAGAGTAAGAAAAAAATGTTTAAAATGTTATAAACAAATTAATAAACAAAAGTTATTTTTTCCTGATACGCAATATTATATTTTCTACAAGCTCCATACTTCTTGTAGAAAATATGAGAAAAATTATTGTGCGATTACAATCAGTTAATAATAACAATCAGTTATTTGGTACTTATCTACACAATTTTTGAAAACAAATGCACATTTTGAACATTTTTACATGAATAGGTTTAATTTTTTTGTGTAATCAGCCTTAAATGTCTTGCCGCAGACTCTTGGCTGTCATATTTTTCAAACTGACAAAAAATGTTCATTTTTATGAACAATTTTCATAAACAAATGCACATTTTGACCACTTTTACATAAATATGCTTAATTTTTTTCATGGAAGCAGCCTTAAGTGATTTGACACAGACTCCTTGCTGTCGTAATTTTTAAACTGCCAAAAAATTTTCATTGTATAAACAATTTTTATTAACAAATCCACATTGTGACCACTTTCGGATGAACAGGCTTCATTTTTTTGTGGAATCAGCCTTAAATGCCTTACCACAGACTTACCTTGAAGTCATATTCTTTAAGCTGCCAAACATGTTTCATTTTTATAAATAATTTTTATTAACAAATGAACATTATTATTATTTTCAGATGAACAGGCTGATTTTTTTGTGGAATCAGCCTTATATGTCTTGCCACAGACTCTTTGCTGTCATATTTTTCAAATTGCCAAAAAATTTTCATTTTTATAAACAATTTTTATTAGAAAATGCACATTTTGATCATTTTTACATGAATAGGCTTAATTTGTTTGTGGAATTAGCTTAAAATGTCTTTCCACAGACGCTTTGCTGTCATATTTTTCAAGCTAACAAAAATGATTAATTTTTATAAAAAATTTTTATGAACAAATGCACATTTTGACCACTTCTTCATTAATAAGTTTGATTGTTTTTGTAGAATCAGCCTAAAATGTTTTGCCAACGATTTCTTGCTGTTAAATTTTTCAAACTGACAAAAACTATTAATTTTTATATTCAAACGCATTTTTTCATGAAAATTGTTTATAAAAATGAAGAATTTTTGTCAGCTTGAAAAATATGAGAGCCAAGAGACTGTGGAAACACGTTTAAGGCTGATTTTTACAAAAAAATTAGGCCTATTTATATAAAAATGGTCTAAATGTGCATTTTATAAAAATTGTTTATAAAAATGAAGAAATTTTCGCAGTTTGAAAAATACAACAGCAAGGAATCTATGGCAAGACATTTAAGGCTGATTCCACAAAAAAAATTAAACCTATTCATGTAAAAGTGGTCAAAATGTGGATTTTTTAAAATAAATTGTTTAAATAATTACCAAATAACTGATTGCAATTAACTGATTGTAATCACATATTAATTTTTGTTATATTTCCTACAAAAATTATGGATTTCAAGTAGGTATTTATGGAGTATCAGGAAAGAATAACTTTTGTTTATAATTTGTTTATAACATTATGAACATTTTTTGCTTACTCTGACCGACTAGAATTTATTGCTATATAGCTATTACATTGATTAAAGACCTTTTTGAATGAATTTGAAAATCTTAAAAAAATGGTACATCCGAAAAGTTAACAACAAAAATTCAACTTTGTTGTTAAATAAAAAATTTTGCTTTAATAGAAGTGAATTTTACGTAGTTATCCGTTATATCTGGAAGCCTTGCGCTCATTTTTTTTTAAAAAAGCCATCAAAGTCTGTTGAGAATTGGCCTGTCGGGCGATTTTTGTCCGAAAAATGTACTTTTTTTCAACTGTGCCAGCTTTAGCTAAAATAAGAATTACTTACCTTTCAGAAGATTTTTTAGATTAAAGTCAACAAATGGTTGAATTCAAGGCAAAAGTGAGAGTCGGTTGAGACAAAAACTCAGTTTCTTTGTCTTACTCTCTGGGTATCATTTTAATTTGTACCAAAATAAGAAATGGAAAAACAAAAAACTACGATAATAGAATAAATGATCTACTCTGCAGATCAAAATAATGTCGCTGCAGATTAAAATAATATCCCATGATTTACTGTGTTTTATATACAATAAGACTAAGGATAAAATAAATATTGCAGCTTTCATCATCCAATTTTCGTTTGTGGCCTGCTTTTTCTGGCTCAACGTGATGTGCATCGAAACGTGGCTATTGGTACATCGGCGAGTACATCGTGATCGATGCTCCTGGAAAACTCCGCCAAAACGACTTTTCTTTTATTATTCAATTTGGGCCTGGACTCCACCTGCCATTCTCATTCTGATCTCAATGTTAATGGATCTCAGTCCCACTGTTCCCAGCACTTACGTCAAACCCAATTTTGGAGCACAGAGCTGTTGGTTCAAATGTAGGTATGATTTTTTTAGGTATCTGCACTTTTTTATTTTATCTCATCAAAATGACTTAACTATATTGAAAAGCACATCATTGTATAACATATTTTCCTTTTAGCAATATATTGAAATTGTTTGACTATGGAAGGAATCCAAAAAGATAAGGCACCGAATTTCAAAATCCGTGGTACAGAAATATAGAAATCTGTCTTTCAGTCCCAAATATTGGCTGGCTTTCAAGAATCTGAATTTTAATTTTAAAATAGTAAAATAATCTCTTTGATACCTTAAATATTCCTTCTCAAGTAAGAAATACTATAAAACCTCTCCAAATAATTTTAAATCCCGTGAAATTCTTTTAAATTCCATGAGATCCTCTAAATTAAATATCTTAAAATTTCATGAAATCCCTTCAAAGCCCCTTAAAATCTTTAGAAATTCCTGGTTTTTAAGGATTTTTCAGTATTTTAAAACATTTCAAGAGATTTCAAAGGTATTGAAGGATTTTAAAAGATTTCAAAAAAACTTTTAAATGTTTGTAAGAGACTTCAAGAGATTTCAAAAGATTTTAAAGCATTTCAAAACATTTCAATAGAATTTTAGAGATTTTAAGGGACTTCAAGGGATTTTAAAAGGTCTTAAATGATTTCTAAAAAATTTTAAGATATTAAAAAAGATATCAAGAGATTTTAAAGAATTTCAGAAGTTTAAAGTGATTTCAAAAAATTTCAAGATATTTCAAGATTTCGTCTAATTTTTCTTGAAATCCTTTAACATTCCTCAAAATTCAACGTAACCTCTTGAACTTCCTTAAACCCCCATGAAATCTCATGAAATACCTTGTAAATCTTTAAAAAATCGCTACAAAATCTTGACATACCATAAAATTCCTTCAAGTTTCTAAAAATCTTTTGAAATCCATTAAAATTCCTGAAAATTCCAAGAAATCTTTTGAAATCACTTAAAATTTCTTAAAATCCCATCTAATCTCTTGAAATTCCTTGAGATTCTTTAAAATCCCATACAATTCTGTGAAATCCCTTGAAATTCCTTAAAAATCTTAAAATACCTTCATATCCCTACAAAAATTTAAAATCCAGTAAAATACTTGAAAAGTCAAAAATATCTTTTAAAAGCCCTTAAAAATTCTAAAAATTCCAAGAAATTGGTTGAAATCCGCTGAAACCTTTTTAATCCTTTTAAGTTTTCTTAATTTTTTTCAACTCTTTAAAAACCTTTAAAATCCACTGAAATTTCTTTAAATCCCTTCAAATTCTTTAAAAATCCATGATACCTTATGAAATCAGGAATCCCTAGATATCCCGCGCATTTTTTTAAAACCTTTGAAATCAGCGTGTAATTAAATATTTTGCCGAATATATTTCGCAAAACTTTTAGCTTTTCATCCCATAATTTTAACATTTTCATTGGCATAAAATCTTGTCCCTATAGTTATATAAAGTTCGTCTTATAAAAAATCCCTGACTTTTACAACTTTTTTAAAAAAATCCTTGACTTTTATTTGACCAACAAAATTCCCTGACTTTTCCATGATTTCCAGGTTTTTCTTGATTTGCGACCACCCTGATTCCGTTTTTTTGAAAAATATATATTATTAAATTATTTTATTATCATTGTTACACATTTTACGGAACAAATAATTATTAAAATCTAAAATATATCATAAATTTTTTTTCCCATCGGTGCGAATTGAACTCAGAACTCTTAACTTCAAATGCTGGATCTTACTATTTTGTCATGGACGCACATGAAACATAGAATGTTTATCGTCTATTATTCTATTGAAATTATAACTTGAGTTCGTGTGGCGCCATGTTTTAACATAAAAGCCATCCACATCAATCTAACAAGAAGCTCTTCTCTAATCCATTGCTTGTCACGAACCTCATTCCAAAGAAATGTCTATTCCGAAATCTACATAATTTGTAACCTGTAATATTTTTCTTCGAACATGCTAAAAGCATATCACTTTTCACATCTATTGGAGTTTCCTGTCCCACATTCACTCTGTAAATACACTCCTTCAGAAAAGTCAATACACTCCTTCCTCTAAAAAGACAAAAAAACCCTACTGTGTAAAAGAAACTATAATTAAGAAAAATCTTGAATTAAAAATATTAAATAAAATAAAAAAATTCAACTGCATATGAAGATAAATAAAGAATGCCTATTAAATGGAAGCTAGAATAAAGATTTAACACCAATTTGTTGGTCACTACTTAGTGACTTACTACTTAGTGACTCAGTAGTGATTCAAAATTGGTGTGCTGATGTCATGTTCTACATAATTAAATCAGTAGTGATTCAAATTGGTATTAAATCTTTGTTTTAGCTTTCATTTTAGGGGGTCAGTCCCTCTAGAGCCCGAAAAAAGGTGCTTTTTGAGAATTTTTTTTTCAAATAAAAAAACAGTATAGACAATCAATCTTCCAGGGATATTTTCATCAACTTTTGAAAAAAGTTTTTGAACAAAATGACACAAAAATATTCCAAAATGGCGGAGTAAACCATGGTGCACTGGAATGTCTCGCCGCTGAAGTAGTAGGGCGGCGTACACGATAGCGTCCGGAATTCGTAACGGAAACAGAAATAATTGTCATTTTCTTAATTTGGATACTTTTTTACTCTATATAAACCAAAAAAAACCTAATGAAAACCGAATATTAAAGAAAATTTCCACTGTTCTAACTAAAACTACGATTTTTTATGAAAATTTGTTTAATATTTGTGCTTATAAAAATATTAAAAATGGATAAAGTCATTTATATTTGTGGTTCATATAGAATAAAAAAGTATCCAAATTAAGAAAATGACAATTATTTTTCTTTCCGTTACGAATTCCGGACGTTATCGTGTACGCAGTCCTACTATACTTCGGCGACGAGACATTCCAGTGCACCACACGGTTTACTCCGTCATTTTGAAATATTTTGGTGCCATTTTTTAAAAAAATTTTGTTCAAAAGTTGATGAAAATATCCCTGGACGATTGGCCGTCCATGCTGTTTTTTATTTGAAAAAAAAAACAGAAAAATCTCAAAAAGCACCTTTTTTGGGCTCTAGAGGGACTGACCCTCTTTATAGACATTCCTGATTTACCTCCATGTGCAGTTTGATTTTTGATTTTATTTTTTTATTTGTTTGATTCAAGCTTTTCTTTATTCATAGTTTTTTATGCAGTCGTGTATTTTTTAAAAATAATATTTTTTTATTTTTTTACTTTTCGGTCTTAAGTATTTTTTCCGCCATATTTATTTTTACGTGATGTCATGTAACCAGCGATATTCATGGGATGATGACGAATTTTTTCGACACCTCATTCATCAAAATTCATCAAGTCGTTTAGATTCTACGTCGGAATAACGTTAATATTTTTTAAATTTAAAACAAATTTCCACCATATTGATTGTCATGCACCCAGTATCACTCAGGAAATTATGAAGAATATTTAGACACCTCATTCATCAAAATCCATCAAGCTGTTTGGATTCTACGTTGAATAACGTTAAAATTTCTTTAATTTTGAAAAAATCCCGCATTATTAAATTTTACGTGACGTCATGTACCCAATGTCAATGAGGAAATCATGAAGAATCTCTTGACACCACATTCATCCAAATTCATCAAGCCGTTTACATTTTACGTGGGAATAAAGAATCAGACCACACATAGGGTAAACACCAATAGTGAGCCACGGTCTCTTTAACCCCTTTGCAGTCTAGCTAAAATGAACTTTCGGTGCCACGAGTGTGTGAAAAAAAAAATCGCTTCGATCGCAAGTTTGAGCGCGTCTAGGGCGCGCGGAGTGGCCGTCGCGCTTCACGCTCCGATATTATTGAACGTCACGCTTCACGCTCCGTTATTGTTTAACCTCGCGCTGCGTGCGAGGTCCTTATAGCTCGCGAAGGTCACCTCGCTCACTAGCTTGAGCGCGCTTCCGAGCTCGCGGAATATTCGTCGTTCTTTGCGCAAAGTCAAGTTTATTCCTCATGATTTACTTTTACTCGAAATTGATGCTTCAATATATTCTTTATTATTTTCCGCAATTT
>JBAGKK010508749.1:0-14144 GCA_037177015.1 Euceroptres primus | reverse complement strand
TGGCGTCACTCCCGTAATTTTGGAAATTTTCAAAAATCCTTTGGACCCTAAATGTCTCTTATATAACACTATAATTTTACAAAGTTTACTCTAAATCGATTGACCACTTGCAGATCCTGATATTCCTGACGAATACTGACCCTTGAATAAAACTTTTTGCTGATCAAACAAATGTTTTTTTTTCAATATAAACAAATTTTCATATCGAATCAAGAAAAAGGGGTTAAGAGCGATTTTCTAAACTTGAAAACAAGTTTTCTCTTAGTGATTAATACATAATTTAATACATAATTCTTTTAGTGAATACATAATTTTTTTTAAGGTTCCCAGGAGGTTCTGACTCGATGAAAATCGCGCAGTTAATAGAAGGTGAGAGGGACAAAGATCGAGGATTAAGGAGGAAAAAAAGGGAAGGTGTAAAAATTCTTAGTCACGAATTTTCGGCAAGGTCGGGAGAGTGACAGGGAGGACCCCCTGCACGTACGCTACTGACATAAAAACTACGAGGAATCTCGAGGAGGAATTATGTCTGCTATAGAACGGTGAGGCGCGCACTCGCGCTTTTCTTCGCTATCACCTCTGATAACGGAATTTCGCGAGTGCCATCCCTTTCGACATGCGGAGGCTGCCCACACTCCAAGGATTCGCTTACTACTCACTTTTCCTGTCCATCACCCTCCACTTTCACTGGGGGCTTGCTGCAACCACTTTCCATGATCAAAATGCCGAAGAACCACTTCCAGATACTCAGAAAACCAGAAATCACCTGCAGACATTTGTAAGTATCAAAAAATTCGAAATTGGGCCTTTGAGATTACAGTAGAACCTCTTCTAGTAAGATTTTTCGTTTTTGATAGTTTTGAAGGAATTTTGGTACGTACAAGTAGTCAAAATCATTCTAGGATCTTTCATACACTTTAGTTTTCATTCCGGACTGTGTTCGATTACAGTAGAACCTCTTGTAGTCGAACTTTCCATTCTTGATGATCTAGAGGGATTTTTTATATGAAATAAATAATTAGGATGATTTAGGAACTTTTACACTGTTAGAGAATTCTTGTATTTACAGCTTCTTTTCATTTATTATGATTGAAAATTCATTTACTGTTGTTGAAATTTCATATACTGTGGTTGAAAATTCATTCATTTTGGTTGAAAATCCAATTACTTTTGGTTGAAAATTGATTCAGTTACGGTAATTGCATAAAAGTTCGACTGTATTAAATTACTTTACAATCGAACTTTTATCCAATTACCTTTTTATGCAATTTTTTAATGCAATTTTCTAACAGTGTACATAATTGTAATTTTCAGTTGATGTTTTTTCTCGATTTCAGTAGAACCTCTGCTAGTCGAACTTTCGGTTTTTTTTCACGATTCGGAGGGAATTTCGGAGAACAAAAGATAGTCAGGATTCTAGGAATTTCTTTACACATTTTTGAATAATTATTTTCAGTTTTTAACCAATATTTGGAGGGTTTTTAATATTATTTTTAAAATTAAAATTGTCTCTGGTTCTTTTTCTATATTTTCTGTCTTTCCATGCCTTTTCTTTTCATCACTTTTGCTGATTCTGGTATTAGTGACATTTAATCCAAGTGTATTTTCCTATAACTTAGTCTTTCTTTCTCTCATTTCACTTTCTATCTAGACTCTAGACTCTCCTTCTCTTAGAGTCTTAGAGATTTTTGTTGTAAGGACTGGTTTCTTGAGAGAGGGCAGGTGAATCTATAGGGACTTAAGAATTTTTCTAGATGGACTTGGTTCAGTCGTCAGGGTACACTGCCGAAGAACACGACGTCGTTACAAAGGATGGGTACATCATCTCGATTCACAGAATCCCTGGCGGTCCAAAATCACCGGTCACGCCGGGGAAACCGACAGTGGTTCTCATTCACGGACTTTTTGCAGCCTCTGATATTTGGGTTTTGAGAGGTCCTGAAAAAGATCTAGGTAACAATTATTTGCAATTTTTAATTGTAATCTAGGCAGAACTTTTTTGTAAATTAATTATTTAACAAATATTTCCGATGATTTCATTTTGTATAAAATGATAATAGAATCGAATGAAAGAAGAAATAATCAAAATAGAATAGAATCGAATGCACTCTCTAAATTTGAATTAGTCAAAAACTATTAATGAAATAACGAGAAGTCGCACAGTGGTCCAGAAATGGATTTTCGCGGTCAAATTCGCCCAGAGGTCACATTTTTTACCTGATTTCAAGCTTTTTCTTTTAACTACTCAATATTAAATTCCCGACAAATGTAATAGAAGCGATTTTTTATTTAAAAAAAAAAAACAAATTACTGTGTTAATAAATATGGCGGAAAAAAGGCAAATTATTATTTTTTATTGAAGTGCAAACAATGAAAATATACTCTAAATTGTCGAAAACGCATGCATAAGTATTCAACGAATGAAAATAATTTGTTTGATTAACAAAACGTATGCTGTAAACGAATTTTATAAACAAATATGAGGTTTTTCCTTCTTTATCAGTGCTGCATTTTTTTTTCTCATTAAAAACAAAAGAAATCAACCGAGAGCACTATATAATCAAAACACTTTGAAAAAAGGAAATTTATAATTGTTAAAATCAAAATACGTAAAGATATCTTCAAAATTTACATTTTTCGGTCACAAATTTTTTTCTTTCAATCACACGATACTATTAAGGGTATGTGATACATAATGATGTCACGAATTAGCGACCGATTTTTTGTTTACATTGAGCGGGTTTATTAAGAGAGAAAGGTAAATATAATGCTGAAATTTTAGGAAATAATAAAAAATATCTTTAGGCATTGATTTATGGTGCGTTTTAGTTTTTATTTCGAAAAAAACAATTTTTCAAAAATAATTTTTTCAAAATAAAAATTGAAACGCACCAGACATCGATTCCTTGATATATTCCTTATTATTTCCTCAAATTTCAGAAATATATTTGCATTTTTCTCTTAATAAACTAGCTGAATATAAATAAAAAATTGGTCGGTAATTCGTGACATCAATATGTATCAAATACCCTTAAGAACAAAGGGATACCACAGTGGTATAAATTCTACCTTCTAATTGTTAAGGGGTTAGACTACCTTTGAATCTCTAAAATTAAAATGATTTTTATGATTTTTTTGACGAAATGGAAAACTATTGAGTAACTTAAAGTTAAGGGTTTTATTATTCATAAAAAAGGTGTCTAAAATACTTTTTTTTAATTCTGTAATTTGGCGACAGAACGGCGCATCCAAGGTGCAGAAGCGTTTTTAGAGGACGCCTGCGTCAGGAAATCTTAAAAATCCAATTTTGAATCTGGAACAAAAGACCGAAAAAATTCTTAAAGTAGATAAAATTTCCCAATGAAGTGACCACGATTTTTGTGATTGGTTGAAAATTGCCAATTTTATAAAGCTTTTAGTGTCTTTTTTTCAAAAAATCAAATTTTCACTTCAAATGATCACCATTTTCTCAAAATAAATATTTTTTAATAATCTTGGATACTTCACTGGGCAATCTTATCTACTTTAAGAATTTTTTTCGTTTTTTGTTCCAGATGCAAAATTGGATTTTTAAGATTTCCTGCCGCGGACGTCCTTTAAAAACACTACTGTAACTTGTAACTTGCCGCACAGTAGACCAAAAAAGGCGTCTGTAGACAAATCAATTTTCAGACTAAACTACTCATCCGATTTGGACGTTTTAAAAAAAATTAAAGTGCATTAAGTTTCGCATCATTACAATGAAGGAAATTTGTGAAAATTATTTAATAAACAAAATGAAAAAAAATTTGTTTGAACTTTCATGACTGCCATTTAGTCAAAAAAATTTTTATTTTACCGAAAATGGTCCACGTCGAGGCAAAAACTCATCAAAAATGATCTCCAGCAGTATTAATATAATAAAACAAAAATTTAAATTGTTTTCAACAAATTAGTGAACAAATGTTACATCTTCCTTTTTTGCCACATTTAAATGCACTAAACCAATATTTTCAGGAGAAAATGGGAATGAAATAATGTTAACTTAAAATTAGAAGACGTTAAACATCAATTCTTAATTGTTTATAACAGTTTAATAAACAAATACAGAACTAAGGCATTTTTAATTAGCTAGATTTAGCTTTTTCAGCAGAACTACCTATAAACATTTCACCAAAGACTTTCTGTTGTGATAGCTTGCACTGCAACAACAATTGTGTATTATTTAAGCAAATTTAATAAAAAATGCATTATTTGGCCATTTTTGAGTGGATAAGCTTCGTTTTTTAGCAGAATCAATAATTAGTATGTTGCCAATGAGTCTTACTATTTTACTTTACACTTAGGCATCAATTGTTTATTGTTTAAACAAATTTAAAGTTAACAAGTTAACAACATTTAACAAATCAATCAATTGTTTATTTTTTAAACAAATTTAAAGTTAACAAGTTAACAACATTTAACAAATTAACAAATATGAGCATTTTTCAATATAGAAATTTTGTTTTTTCAGCAGAGTCAACTACAAATATCTCAGAGATAGTCTATTGCTATGATGATTCACAGTTCAACAATAATTGTACATTATTTAAACAAATTTAATAAACAAATAAATTGCTTGGCTGTTTTTCAATAAATTAGTTTCGTTCTTTTGAAGTAGAATGAACTAAAAATATATCACCAATGACCTTTTGCAATCAGAATTTGCAGTAAGACAATAATTGTACATTGTTTAAACAAATTTAATAAACAAATGTATTGCTTCACAATTTTTCAATAGGTAAACTTCGTTTTTTTCAACAATTATTGTTTAACTGCGAATCATCATAACAATAGACTATCTCTGAGATATTTGTAGTTGATTCTGCTGAAAAAAACAAAATTTCTATATTGATAAATGCTCAAATAATTAATTTGTTATCTAAATTTGTTTAAACAATAAATAATTGATACCTAAGTACAAAGTAAAACAGCAAGACACATTGGCAACATACTAGTTATTGATTCTGCTGAAAAAACAAAGCTTATCTATTGAAAAATTGCCAAACAATACCTTTGTTTATTAAATTTGCTTAAACAGTGTACAATATTGTCCAACTGCAAATTATCATAGCAAAGGGCCATTGGCTGAATATTTTTAGTAGATTCTGTTTAAAAAAACGAAACTAATTTATCGAAAAACAGCCAAGCAATGCATTTGTGTATTAAATTTGTTTAAATAATGTACAATTATTGTTTAACTGCGAATCATCATAGCAATAGACTATCTCTGAGATATTTGTAGTTGATTCTGCTGAAAAAACAAAATTTCTATATTGATAAATGCTCCAATAATTAATTTGTTAACTAAATTTGTTTAAACAATAAACAATTGATGCCTAAGTGTAAAGTAAAACAGTAAGACATATTGGCAACATACTAATTATATGTATTGATTCTGCTGAAAAAACGAAGCTTATCTACTCAAAAATGGCCAAATAATGCATTTGTTTATTAAATTTGTTTAAATAATGCACGATTGTTGTTGCAGTGTAAAATATCACAGCAGAAGGTCATTAGTGAATTATTTATAGCTAATTCTGCTCAAAAAGCTAAATCTATCTAATTAAAAATGCCTTAATTTCGTATTTGTTTATTAAATTGTTATAAGCAATTAGGAATTGATGTTTAACGTCTTCTAATTTTAAGTTAGCATTATTTTATTTCCATTTTCTCCTGAAAATATTGGTTAAGTGCATTTAAATGTGGCAAATAAAGAAGATATAACTTTTGTTCACTAATTTGTTTATAACAATTTAAATTTTTGTTTTATTAAATTAATATTGTGGGTCGTACCTCCGCCAAATTAGAGAATTAAAAAAAATTATTTGAGACACTTTTTTATGAATAATAAAGCCCTTAACTCTAATTAACTCAATAGTTTTTCATTTCGTCAAAAAGAATCACAAACATCACTTTATTTTTAAAGGTCCAAAGGTAGTCTAACCCTAGTCTAACTAGTTTAATTGTTATTAACAAATGACATAAACTAATTGTCTAAATATACATTTTTTTTCGAAAAAAAACTTTTTCTTAATCATACAGTACTGTTAAAAACTCAGGGTTACTAAATTGTTATAAATGTTACGTTTTAATTGTTAACTGTAATTGTTATGGCCAAAATACATTAATAAAAGCCCTATATTTGCAGTTTTTGTGACAAAAAACTGATTTTTTGACAAATACTCACTGTAAATCGCTGAAGGATGTTCTCAATAAGGGTGTTAGCTACCAATACAAATTTGCTATATATTTTTAATTTTAATTTTTATAAATAATAGTACATAAAAATGTTTTATTTTCTTAAAAAAATAGTATACTATGCCACTAGGGAGAGAGAAGAACGATTTAACGAGTGTATAACATTTCAATTATTATTTATAACAATTAAAATAAAAAATATACAACAAATTTGTGTTGGTAGTTAACACCCTTATTGAGAGCATTCTTCAGCGATTCACAGTGAGTATTTGTCAAAACATCAGTTTTTTGTCACAAAAACTGCAAATGGCTTTTATTAATGTATTTTGCCCATAACAATTACATTTAAAAATCAAAAGATAACATTTATAAAAATTTAGTATCGCTGAGTCTGTAACAGTACTGTATGAAAAAGAAAAAAAATTTTTTGAATAAAAAATGCATATTTGGATAATTTTTTTATGTAATTTGTTAATAACAATTACAGTAAACCATTAGAAAGTAGAATTTATACCATTGTGGTGTCCCTTACTTTGTCCTTCATAGTATCGTGTGATTAAAATAAAATTTTTTTTGACCGAAAAATGTAAATTTTGACGATATGTTTATGTATTTTGTTTATAACAATTATAAATGTCTATGTTTTAAAAAGTTTTTTGACTATATAGTGCTCTCTGTTGATTTCTTTTGCTTTTAATGAGAAAAAATGTAGCGCTGATAAAAAAGGAAAAACCACATATTTGTTTATAAAATTTGCTTACGGCAAACGTTTTGTTAATTAAATAAATTATTCACATTCGGTGAATACTTATGCATGTGTTTTCGACGATTAAGAGTATATTTTCATTGTTTGCACTTCAATAAAAAATAATAATTTGCCTATTTTTTCGCCATATTTATTAACACAGTAATTTGCTTTAAAAAAAATAAAAAATCTCTCCTCTTACGTTCGTCAGAAATTTAATGTTGAGTATTTCAAAAAAATCTTGAAATCGCGTAAAAAATGTGATTTGACGAATTTGACCCCGAAAATCCATTTCTGGACCACTGTGAGTCGTCCACCAATTGAATTAGTAAGCATTTCTATTCATAATTCTACTACTATAAAATACTATAAAATACTATATACTAATAAAACTACTAATTATTAGTAAAAAAAACTACCAGTCATTAGTAGAAATGGTGACTAATTCAATAAGTGAAAGAATTGAATTACCAATTGAATTCATTAGCATTTCTACTAATAATTAGTGGAAAACTAATAATTATTAGTAAAAAACTACTAGTTATTAGTAGAGATGGTTACTAGTTGAATTGGTGGAAGAACGGAATTACCAATTGAAATAGTAAGCATTTTTACTAATAATTAGTAGTTGTCTACCAATTGGTAAGCATTGCTACTAATAATTAGTAGTTGTCTACTAATTAGTAAGCATTGCTACTAATAATTAGTAGTTGTCTAATTATTAGTAGAAATGCTTACTAATTCAATTGGAGGAGGACTTCCCCTTATTTCATTAATAGTTTTCGAGGGGTTAATCACTACTGAATTCAGGTGTTCACTTTTTCCTGAATTCTTTGAATTCTCTTGAATTCTTTTAAATTCTCTTGAATTCTCTTAAATTCTTTTGAATTCTTTTGAATTCCTTTGAATTCTTTTGAACTCATCTTGTATTCTTTGAATTCTTTTGAATTCACCTTGTATTCTTTGAATTCTTTTGAATTTTTTGAACTCTTTTGAATTATTTTGAATTCTTGAATTCAGGTGAACATAAAAATTGCTATTGGTTAAACCCTGGGTATTTTTTGACTGATTCAGATTTAGAGATTTGGAAGAAATAATCCAAATAGAATAGAAGCGAATGAAAGAAGAGATAATCAAAATAGAATAGAGTAGAATAGAAAAAAAAGAAATTTAAAGAAAATTTTTTTTAGCTTATTTATTGTGTGATGAAGGCTTCGATGTGTGGTTGCTAAACACTAGAGGTAATTTTTATGGCAAACGCCATAAACGGCTGACACCCAAAGAATCAAAATTCTGGCGTTTCAGGTAAAATAATTTATTACAAAAATTATAATTTAGAAATTAAATAATAAATAAATTAATTAAATTAAATTATTATCAGAAATTAGAAAATTCTTTGTTTCAAAAGTTTTTTAAATTTTATATTAAAAATTTTTTAATTTAAATTTAACTTAAATTTTTATTTTTTTAATTTCATTTATTTTCAGCTTTCATGAATTCGGAGTATATGATATGGTTGCTACAATTGATCATGTGTTGAAAACTACTGGCTTAGAAAAAGTGTCCCTCATTGGTCATTCTATGGGGACAACCATTGAATTAGTGCTATTATCGATGAAGCCTGATTATAATGAAAAAGTGAATGTAGTCCTGCAATTTGCACCTGTTGCCATTTTCACCCACTTGATACCTGGACTTGTTGGCACTCTTGGAATTCGATATGGAAAACAACTGCAGGTGAAAATTTACAAAAAAAAATACTTATAAATACGAAAAAAATAAAAGAAATCAAAAATTTGAAGAATGAAGATCAAAACTTAACATCCACAATCAAAATTCAAGAATTTTTTGTAACCAAATCTGGACAAATTTAAAAAAAAACACAAAAAAAGAAGGAACAAAATAGAAGGCAACCAACCACATCCCCTTCAATTTTCTTTCCTTACTTTTTGTGTTTTCCTTTTTCGAATTTGTCCAGATTTGGTTACACGAAATTCTGGAATTTAATTTAAATTTGATAATAAAAATATTTTTGTAAAGAAGAGAAATTTTTTTTTTAGAAAACTTTTCAGCTTTTGGGAATGCATGAAATTTTGCCTCGAAGTACTGCCACTGTTGAGGTTTATTCATCATTGTGTGAAGGTCCCAGGATTGAGTATTTTTGCCAGAAACTATTTTTTAATCTCATTGGACTGACTAATGCTGAACGATTTGACACAGTAAGCAATTTTTTAATTACAGATAAATTTTTACATGAATACCTAATAATGGATACAATAATTGAAATAGATATGAAAATTTAAAAATTCAATTTTTAATTTGAAATATTATGATTTACTTATGATTTATAATTTAGAATATGATCCCAATGATGCTGGAACATTATCCACAAGGTACTTCGATCGAAACTCTTCTCCATTATAGACAGATTATCATAAGTGGTGAGTTTTTTTCGATAGTAAATTATATAATTATTATTGAATTAATTAATTAATTATTCATCACTTACAAACTGATGAATTACAATTTACTTGTTATTTAATTATTAGTCTCATCAGATGAGAGTGCAATTTTTTTTTAGACCGAGGGGTTTTTTAGAATATTAAAATACTTCGAGCATTTCAAAATACTTCAGGCTTTTTAAAATACTTCAAGCATTTAAAAATACTTCAAACATTTAAAAATACTTCAAGCATTTCAAAATACTTCAAGCCTTTAAAAATACTTCAATCATTTCAAAATACTTCAGGCTTTTTTTTTTAAAAATAAATATTTAATACTGCTAAATACTTAAAAAATACTGGAAAGCTAAAATTTAATAAGAAAGAAATAATATTTTCTGATGTGAATTTTCCAGGGAAATTCAGGCAGTACGATTTTGGATCTGGAAATAACTTTTTGCACTACAAAAACGTGACCCCTCCAGAATATCCTCTTCAAAAAGTGACTTCACCAGTAGTTTTATATTATGGAGCCAATGATGCTTATACAACTGAAGAGGTACAATAAAATAAACTATTTAAAACACTTTAATGGAAATAGATTAACAAAATAAAATATAATAATAAAATCCGATTAGAAACAATCTGATTCGAATCTAAAATCAAGGTGTATTTTTATCCTAATTAGCATAATTGTTTTTTTAATAATAATAAAAAATATATTTTTCAGGACGTGATGGCGTTGAGATCAAGGTTACCAAACGCGACATCTCGTGAAGTGCCTTTTGAGATGTTCAGTCACCTCGATTTTTTATTTTCGAACGATTCGAAAAGACTTTTGTATGACGATGTAATTCAAGTATTAAAAAATTATGTGGATGATCGAATCAATGAAACTCAACCCTAACTATTATTTAAATAATTGAAAGAATTTTAATTTTAAGATTTCTAATTCGAAATTTGGACTCTAGCTACCTGGAAATATTTTTCTTTGATTATAATTATGTCAATTATTTATTACCAAAATAGTAATCATCATAATGTAATATTTATTAAATAATTATTAAAGAAAGAAGAATTATAGTATCGATTTGTTTCATTCATTTATGAACCTAATGAATTTATAAAACACATGATTAATCGCTTTTACTAAAATAGTTTTCTTTTAAACTTGTTTTTTTTCGCAAGGTAGCAAAACATGCGTAACACGTAACAACATAAAAGGCGATATTTTACGTAGAGATAAGTGCTATCGTTTCATTTACTTACTCTATTTAAAATATAAGTTTAGTCTACTTTTCGATTGTAAAGACAGCAAGGTGTTGTGAAACGTAATTTATTCTTTTGGCTCAAAACCCTAAAAAATAAAGCAAAAAAAGTATAAGTTTTTATGGAAATAATTTAAAGAAATGAGGATCACTTTTTTTATTGTTGCTAAAATATTTTTGAGTAATGCAGTATTTTTTGCTGAAACTAAACGTCCCGATTCAGATGTCCCATTGGTAAGTTGACTTTTTACAAATACCGAATGTTTATTAATTTATAATTTTTTGGACCTGTCTTGGACACATCAGAGAATTCTTCCTCGATTTGCATCAAACCTTTTGGAATCAATAAAAAATCGCTAAAAAATAAGTTTTGTGCATATAGATTGTCCATATTATGAAAACTTAATTTAGCAGATTTTGGAAACTGAAAAATCATTAATTAGATAAATGTGAAGCCTACACTAGTGAACCGATTGGTACCAAAATATTTAGAAATGTCTGTCAGATAAGTTTCCCGATAGACATTTCAGGCAATTTCGATTCATCAATTATTTTGCCAAATTTCTCAATTTTTATGAAAAAAAAACACGAAGTTTCATTAAGGGGTTACCCCACTTGTAAGGCCATAAAAAAGCGATTACTTTTGGATTTTTTTTAAAAACGAAGGCATATTTTTTATATAAATTTCTTTGTTAAAAAAAGTGATATTTAAGAACTATTTCGTACAATTTTCATGTAAAAATCATAAATTATTTCATTTGACCAGGAATTTATTTAAAAGTTATAGTCAATGCCGAGGAATAACTTTTTAAAAAACATGTTTTGCGGTGAACACTCCTGCATGGAACTGCATCATCTGAAAGAAAAAATCGAAAATAATTAAGTTAACATATTTTATCTGGTCTTTAATCGAAAAATTTGAGAAAAAATTAATTTGGGACAAACAGGCGGACGTTGAAAGTGATGTGTGTGATTTTGAAAATCGATCACTTCACTTTCAACGTCCGCCATTTTGTCCCAAATTAATTTTTTTCAAATACTTCGATTAAAGACTAAATAAAATAATATATTAACTAAATTACTTTCGAATTTTGATTTCAGATGATCCAGTTCCAAGTAGAAGTATTAACCGCAAACCATGTTTTTTAAAAAGGTATTCCTCGGCATCGTCTATAACATTTAATAATTAATTATTTTTACATGAAAATTGTATAAAATAGTTTTTCAATATTACCATACTTAACAAAGAAACTTATGTAGAAAAACATGGACACAAAAACAAAATTTAAAAGTAATCGCTTTTTTCTGGCCTTACACGCAGAAGTAACCTACAGATGTCCAGAAAGTTGGCAACGCCAACTTCAAATTTCGAGAAAATGGAAATTGTTCTGAATTGTACTAGATTTGTGCTCTATTCTGCCGTAAAAGATTTTTTGAAAAAACGATCATTTCAGCCCAAAAATAAAAAAAAAACATTTTTTTATGTCAGCCACGCCAATTGGCTTTTTCGAAAAAACAAATGTTGTGCTCGGTAGCATAAAATCACACAAAAATATGCCGCGAACCAAAATTTGATATTACGTACCATTTTCTAAAAAAACAATACTTGAAAAAAATCAGCCGCGCCATTTTGTTTTTTTGACAAAACAAAACTTGTGCTAGGAACTATCTGCTACGCACACTACTGTTCTGCAAATATGAAGTCAAAATCTTATACCATTTTCGAAAAAAAGCGACTTAAAGAAAAACTCAAAAAAATGATCAATTTCAGAATTTCAAAAAAGGGAAACTAGTGCTGAGTTTTACTGGACTAGCACAATAATGATCTTTAATGATAATTTTCACTAAGATTAATATTTTCCAAAAAATGCAATCTTTTTGAACATAGAACACGTTTTTAACCCAAAATTTTTAAAATTACGAAATTCGAAAATCTAAAACTTGCGCTGAGTTTTGCTAGGCTAGCGAAATAATAATCTATAATGGCCAATTTCACACAAATTCATATTTTCCAGAAAAATGTAATCTTTTTGGACTTGGAATAAATTTTTGGCCCAAAATTTTCAAAAATACAAATTTCGAAAATCTGAAACTTGTGCTGAGTTGTATTAGGCTAGCACAATAATTATCTCTATAACAAATTGCACTCAAATTCATATTTTCCAGAAAAATGTAATCTTTTTGGATTTGGAATAAATTTTTGACCAAGAAAAGTCAAATTTTTTTAACTTTGAATATTTTTTTTTAAGTTGGACTAATAATTTATATTCTATTGGTTTCGGAGGTTGCCCTTTTTTATTAGTCCAACTTCAAAAAAATATTCAAAGTTAAAAAAATTTGACTTTTCTTGGTCAAAAATTTATTCCAAGTCCAAAAAGATAGCATTTTTTTGGAAAATATGAATTTGAGTGCAATTTGCCATGAAGATAATTATTGTGCTAACCTAGCACAACTCAGCACAATTTTCAGATTTTTGAAATTCGTATTTTTGAAAATTTTCAAAAATATAATCCAAGTCCGAAAAGGTTGCATTTTTTTGGAAAATATGAATTTGAGTGCAATTTGTCATTAAAAATCATTATTGTGCCAGCCTAGCACGACTCAGCACAAGTTTCTGATTTTCGAAATTCGTATTTTTGCAATTTTTGGGTCAAAAATTTAATCTCAGTTCAAAAAGATTGTATTTTTTTGGAAAATGTTAATCTCAGTGAAAATTGTCATTAAAGATAATTATTGTGCTAGCCTAGCACAACTAAGTACAAGTTTCCGTTTTTCGAAATTCGGAAATTGATCATTTTTTTCAACTTTTTTGAGTCCTTTTTTTTGAAAATGGTTTAAGATTTTGACTTGATATTTGCAGCACAGTAGTATGCGTAGCAGGCAGTTCCTAGCACAAGTTTTGTTTTGTCAAAAAAACAAATTTGCGCGGCTGATTCTTTTTAAATATACAAATATTTCAAGAAATTTTGATTTTTCAATTATTTTCCGAAAATTTTAATTTAAGAAAATGGGGAAATTCCACCAAAAACATATAAGATGCAAAAAACTTTGCCAAATAAAAATATTAAAGATTAAAGATTAAAATTTAAAAAATTAAAAATTAAAATAATATTAAAGAGAATAATGTTATTTAAATTGGTTATTAATGCCTAAGTAAACGAAAAATTAATAAAATAAAGAAAAGAAAAAATTATTAAAACTTGGCGAGGAATTATTACTAAAAACAGAAAACATCTTGCTGAGCTTTAACAATTTTTTTTTCTTTAGTTTATTAATTTTTCATTTACTTAGATAATAATAACCAATTTGAATTTTAATATTACTTGGTATTGATAATATTTTACTTGGCGGCATTTTTCATATCTTAGATGTTTTTCATGATTAATAATATTTATTTTTCAATCTAGTTTTAGAATACGTAGTTAGGCAAGTACAAACAGAACCGACGGGCGCGACCCTCAATGGGATATT
>JBAGKK010508738.1:0-14144 GCA_037177015.1 Euceroptres primus | reverse complement strand
AGACGCGTGATTAACTCCCTTAAGTATGACCCATAGGTCTCGAGTTTCCTCTCATCCGGGAAAGAAGATGGTGTTCTCGCTTCCCGACCGAAAAATATTCCGTAGGATGTGAAGTTGGTTGTATCATGGACCAAAGTGTTATACGCGAACATCGTAAATGGGATTAGTCGATCCCAATCGCGACAGTGGGAGGAATCGGGAATTTACTGTTCATAATCCACTACAGCCTACAAGTCTTGACCAATTTTGATATTTTTTTTTAAATGGTCAGAATTAAATCCTCCAGAACGTCATTAGGCCCAAATTTTTAAATTCACTTCGTGGAATTTATTATTTAAACAAATAGAACGTCAAAATTGGATATTTTACGAATATTATTTTTTTTCTTCGAAGAAAAGACTTAAGAGAAGTCGCTATCTATCAGAATTATTGCAGACATATTTCAGGAATATGGATATTAGGTTAAAGATTTAGGTCAATTGTTATAAACAATTTATATAAACAATTATCTTCGTACGGTGCTCAACCACAACAAAAAACTTTATCTTGATTAAAAATGCCTAAATATCTCATAGAAGTAGCATCAAGAATGGAAAATAACCATTAGTTAACAATTACCATGATTATAAATATTGTAATAAACAAATTGTATTATTTTTTTTCAAAGTATTGTTTTTCTCATCAACCAACTTTCAAATTAATTCTAAAGTATAAGGAATAGCTGCAGAAAAATATAACTGTTAAATATTTTTACTGTTAATAACAATATTATAAACAAATTAAAAAATTTAGCGTTTTTCATCGGAAAAGATAATTTTTTCTGCTAAATCATGTTGCAGTTTTCTAAGTAGTTTTAATTTATCAAGAAAGTGTGACAATAATTTGCTATTGTTATTGTTATTACCAGTATTTTAAATAAACAGTCATCTATAGGAAGTTTTGCGACAGAATAAGCGGTTTTTTTCGTAATGATTGTTTTAATGAATCTCGATAATAGTGCTTAATTAAGTCACTTTCTCAGTAATTATGCATTAAAAATATTATTAAATAATAATAGAGAATTGCGACTCTCTTGTGATGTCTGTTGACGCAAATGAAATTTCCTCTTAAATTTAAGGTTAATCGGATTTTCATTTGTCTCAAAAAGACAGAAAGTTTTTTGACAGAAAACATTATTCATTCGCGACAAACTTAATCTAATCTACCTGCCAAATAATTCTGTTTGTGTGAAAAAGATATTTACGTAGTTCAAAACAAAACACGCAGGGGGACGATGCTCTTTTTTAAGACGCGTTTTGTTTATCAGAAAAGAGGTAATCATTTTGTAGCATAAGTTCAAGTGACATTTCCTACGCACAATTGATCTTATGTATTTAAGCTCAGGCTAGATTATGTGCAGGTTTGTAGTATTTTCATTATTATTATCGAACTAAATTTATTATTGTTTTTTATTTTTGTTAATAATAATAATAATAGAATTATATTTTTTACTCTTAAAAATCAAAATCGACTCGTTTAAAGTGTCGAAGAAAGTACTTTGTGACTTTTTAATAGCAAACGACAGTAATGACTTGCGAACTCTGATAAATTATTTGAAAACCGAGAATAACCTCGCTGACGAATACCTCGACATTATTAAACCTTAATTAACTCGATACTTCCTTCCTAGTTTTCATAAAAAATGGAAACCACCGTACAATATTAAGAACAAATTTGAAAATAAATTCGCAGGTTGGTTAAGTTCTGATTTTATTGTAGATGTTTCGAAATCAAAACGAAATCCAGGAAGAAAAAGTAGTGACGTTGATTTCGAAGAAGCTTCAGCTGCAACAAAGAGGCGCAAATTAATGCTAATCGAAGATAGTTATACGGCTATGGAAATTCAAGAAGTGTTTCTTCGAACATTAAGAATTACAAGAAGGAAAGCTTTAGCGAACAGTATAGTAACTTTATTGCGTACTTCTACTAAGGATTTCGAAGATACTGAAAATTCAGGTGAAAGTAAATTAGAATCCTTCTCTCCAGAAGAAGCTTTAGCTCTAATTGAAGATGTCAAATTATCAAAATTTAAATACCATACTGTTCACTTACAGGCAAAACAAAGAAATGCTGATATTTATTTATCTTACCATTTAGTTAGAGAAGCGAAGGAAGCTTCTTACCCTTCACAAATACATATTTCAGAAACAGAGGCTCGTGTTAACCTTCAATCACCTATCGATCACTTAGTAGGACGGCTTTTCAAGTCTCCAAAAATATCTCTCATCGTTGTAGATAAAAGAGTCAAAACATGTCACATGTATTAAGAAATTAAGTATGGTTTTGATGGAGCATCAGATCAGGGAACGTATAATCGGAAATTTTTAGATGGATATTCGTCGGATGTGTCCGAGTTTACAGTTTCGATGGTACCATTATGCCTCAGAACGACAAAATCATCTAATGTTGTTTGGATGAATCCTCATTCTGCATCTCCTAAACGATGTATACCGATCCTTGTTGCATTCGCTAAAGAAACTAAATATAAAACGGAAAAAGAAATAAATTATGTGAAAAAACAAATAAAAAAATTGCGGCCAACAATAGTCAATACAATCCATGGCAGATATATAGTCGAAGTTGATATGAAGTTGACTATGATGGATGCTAAGGTTTGTTATGCACTCACTGATACTCCAGCTAGTTTAAATTGCTACATTTGTAGAGCTAGACCGAGTGAGATAAATGATCTGAAGCATGTAAGCCAGAAGGCAGAAGTCGCTCCTAACTTTGAATTTGGTCTCTCTACCTTGAACGCTTGGATAAGGTTCATGGAGTGCATTTTCCACATTACCTATCGACTTGAATTTGTAAACGGTCAGCAATAACTAACAAGCATAAGGAGATGAAAAAAGTGCTCTGAAACGAATTTGCGATGAATTTAAACAAAAGACAGGTTTGATCATAGATCAGCCAAAGCACGAATGAGGGAACTCGAATACCGGAAACACTGCTCGTACATTTTTTGCGAATGTGGAAAAAACAGCCGAAATAACGGGCGTAGATATAGATTTGATTAAGAGGTTTGGTCAAATTTTGCAAATGCTTGCAAGTAGCACAAAAATACCTGCTGAATTTTTTCATGAGTTTTCCTGCGAGACAGCAGAACTATATGTCCTACAGTCCACAAAATTTTGCTTCATGGGTCTAAAGTTATGCAGCAATTTTGTCTTCCAATTGGGCAGTACTCAGAAGAAGCTGCTGAAGCTCGGAACAAAGATGTATAGCGCATTCGGCAATTCAACACACGAAAGCACTCTTGACCAACAACAATGGCAGACTTAATTCACAATCTAATTGTGTCATTTGATCTCTCCATTGCTGATTTAAGACAGGAGTGGGAGAAAGATGCAACAGAACTTGATCCAAAGATCATAGAATTATTACAAAAATTCAAATTAAGAAACAATTCCAATGAGATTCATTGAAGGAAGGAATTTTTCTAATAGAGTATTCCAGTATAGCAAAATAACATCGCAAAATAGTTTTTCCTTTATATTTTGTTTCTAAAAGTCACAATTCTCTATTGTTATTTAATAATAATATAAATTTAGAATTACTGAGAAAGTTTAATTAAGCATTACTATCGAGATGCATTAAAATAATCATCACGAAAAACCCGCTTATTCAGACGCCAACTTGTTACAGATGACTATTTCTTTAAAATATTGTAATTAAAAATAACAATAGCAAGTTATTTCCACACTTTCTTGATGAATTATAATCACTTAGAAAACTGTAACATGATTTAGCAGAAAAAATAATTTTTTTCTGATGGAAAACGCTAAATTTTTGAATTTGTTTATAATATTGTTATTAACAATAAAAATATTTAACACTGATATTTTTCTGCAGCTATTTATTATAATTTAGAATTATTTTGAAAGTTGGTTGATGAGAAAAACAGTACTCCTCTTTTTGGCAGGGATGTGAGGACAAATTCTTCGGCTATTTTCGGTGGCTGTTCTGAGCTGTCTGTCTCAGTGTCGTGTTCCTCAGTTATATGGGTGGGATCTTTGGGCTGTCGGATGATCGGTTCTGCTTCCGATTCAGAGGGAGGAAGTTCTTTCACCTCTGGCTCTACTTGTGAATCCGCGTTTTCGCGTTGTTCAAGAAGGTTACCTATTTCCCTCAATTCTCTCATTATACGTTCTAATGTTACATTTACGCCTTCTTCCTCCTCCTCTGGCGATTCTGGTTCAGAAGGAGCCTGATCGTCTAAATAATTTGGGTCCCAATACCAGGAACGTTGGTCGACGGGACTCACCGTTTCGTCAAATCTATTAATAGATTTCCTTATATCGGTTATGAAGGCAGGATCCAGACCTTCTCGTTCCTGCTCATTGCCCGAGCTATCGCTTTCGCTAGTACCGGCAGGAGGGCTGGCATAGACCAAAATATCATCCGGATCTATAGGGTTGTCAAGGACCTCAGAGCTAGTGGCTCCTTCGGAGCCACTTACCTCATTGTTACCTTGATCCCTTTGTTGTGGATTGGGCATAAAGCTCCTGAATCGACTTGTATGAGAGTGTATTGCTGGTGGGATATCCAGGTTTGATAATATACTGAACCGACGTCGTGCGACTGGTACATCTGAGTTTCGACCAGATGTTCCCTCCTCCTCGGTTTCGGACTCAGATTCGTCAGTTTCAGAGTCTTGTTTCTCGGAGCAGATTTTCTGGGCCCTTAATCGCGTAGCCCGGGTTCGTTCCTTGACCCTTGTAGTCACGGTACTGCGGTCTAAACTAGGTTCGGTCATAAGATCAGATTGAAGGGACTTGCTTCTGGAACCCTTAGGCCTGCCGGCCCCTTTCTTATTCGCGGGTTGGGATTCTGTGTCTAAGTTGGAAGTGGTTGGGTTTTTAGAAAGACCTGCTTTGTCTGAGGAGATACTTACCGGGGTCGAAGTTCTTATCACTTTACTTGAAATAGTTTTCTTTTCTTTTGAGGGACGCGTAACTGCCGCCGGGTGTTCAGAAAGTGCTCTATTCCTTCTCTGCGGAAGACTTTGTTAAATTCCCTTCCTAGCTGCTTGCTTTGCAGCTCGCTCCTTGAGGTTTAAAGGAAAAGAGGTTATTCCCAAGGACCGAATATGAACACGAAAATTCTCTGGAGCCAGACACGGTTCAGGATTATTTTCTAAAACTTCGTTTCCTGTTCCGTATTCTTCATCGGAAGTGTCGCTCTTACTACAATCCGAGTTTCGAGCCAACCCTGCAATCGTAGTTGCGGGGTTAGCTGACAGTGCTGGTAACCATCTGTTGATTTTTCCTGGTTTACACTCAAACTCATAGCCGTACTCGTAAAGTTTGAGCAACCATTTCGAGAGCATATATCAAGAGCATATATCACGGTTAAACTTTCCCGTTCGGTTTCTGTTTGATTGCATTCCATACTGTTGAAAACTCTGGAATAGTATGACACATGTAAATCTGTTCCATCCTTTTTCTGAATTAGCACAGCTCCTACCGCAACTTCTGAAGCATCTGTGGTCAAACGGAAAGGTTTTTCGAAATCCGGATATTGAAGTATAGGCTCATGACATAATTTTCTCTTAAGTTTACTAAAGCTCCGCTTTGCTAATTTTGGTTCACTGAAACGTCTGGCCCTTTTTCAAAAGGTTAAAAAGTGGTTTTACGATTGTTGCGAAGTCCTTAATGAGCCCACGATGATATCCTGCGATCCCCAGAAATTCACGAGCCGATTTTTCATTACTAGGAGTAGGAAAATTTTCGACTGCAGTTATCTTTTTAGGATCTGCCTTTACCCTATCCCTACTAATAATGAGGCCCAAGTAAGCCACCTCGGTTAGTAGAAACTCGCACTTTTCGGGTTGAAGAACAAGATTGGCTTTGCGTAAACATGAAAACCATCTTTCAACAGTTTTTTCGAGTTTTTCCAAGTTTTTGGAAAAGATGATGATATCATCTAAATACACAAAAAGTTCTTCATTTTGCATACCGCTAAGAACCTGGTCCATGAGCCTTTGGAAGATTCCTGGAGCATTCTTAATTCCCATGGGCATTCTGTTATATTGGTGATGACCCCAACGCGTGGACCAACCCGCCATTTTATTTTTCCCGCAGAATCTGCTTTCTTGGGTACTATTAAAATAGAGGCGTTGTAGGGCCATGTGCAACTCACTATAATATCATCTCTGTACATTTTTTCGATATATTCATCGATGAATGATTCCTGTTTTTGTGTTTGACGATACTGTTTTATTTTTATAGGTTTCTCGTCAATGGTAGGAATTTGGTGTTTCACGAAGGATGTGATGGGCAATTTGTCCGTAGAGAGTTTAAAATGATCGTTACCAATTTTAATCCATTTTTAAAGGTATGATAACTCTTCAAGATTGAGATGGGCGGATGGGATTTTTCTGGTACATTCCTCGATGTGCCCCTCTATTCGTAAAAGGTCCGAATCCCCATCGAAATCATCTTCCCTTGAGAAATCCATGTAGTCGAATGGAAATAGTTCTTGTGGAGGGATATCGATGTCGACATCGTTCTATCTCGTGTTGATGGCTAACACATGACAAACTCCATTTTGATTCGAAACAAGGGAATTTCTCATTAACAAATTCTCTTGAGATTCGATCAAAGGTAGATGCCCTTCCTTGAGAGCATTTTCCTGAAGTCGTATAGAAATTTGCTGTCTCGTTCGAGCCTTGATGATAAGAATCCTGGAAATGGGATTTATTTCGAAAGAAAATCTCTCCCGAGCTTTTATTGATTCGAGATCAATAAAGGGGATAGGATCTATAGGTCTCGATTAGATTACTAAGGCATTATGAAAGCCTCAGAAATGCACGTCCCTAAATTCCTTGTACCGATATTGAAATCGAAGTCTCACAACACGAAATTTTATATAGTTGCCAAGGATACCTAATTCGCACGTCCCTAGCGTATAGGTTCGAGTTAGAGTTACTCCTGTGATGTCAGAAATTTCATTTTCCCTAATTGACGTGTAATTATTAAACGCTAAAATTTTGATTAAATTCATGTCAGCACCGGTATCTATAAGAAATCTTCCGTTCCCAAAATTCAAATATGGGCAACCTAATTTTATTACCGGAGACTCAGCAATATTAGTACTGATATAGTACGTTACTGATTCTCCAGGAATCGGACTGTTGGTGGATGCTCTTGGTTCGGCTGACTCGACGTCGCGTCGTCTCGTCGAGTACATTCTGAGTTTAAATGATCAGCCCGTTGTGCCGGAAGAGGAGAAAAGGATCGTGATGGGAGGTTAGGGCCTGAGGATGGAGGGGGGTAGGCTTGTACATGTGCAGGAGGATCCCTATAGTTTGCAGGGTGGCTGGAGGGATACACTGAGGATTCTGGACGGTGTTGACTTTCCTGTCTCCAGAGGACTCCTTGAACAGGAGGGACATTTCCTCTATTTTCTCGCAAATATGCTGGGCTCTGGGATCGACCCCGTTCATGTGGTGGTCTACTGAATCGGTTGTCATTTTGGTATGATCGGTCTGGATTGTATGATCGCTCAAGTGAGTAGTATTGCCTAGGACTAACAAAAGGGCGTCGGCTCTCGTGTGTGTAACTATCCCTCCTATATAAGTTGAATAAATACAAGTCTTCCGCGGGGTGTCGGCTAGAACGAGGATCTTCATTCGAACGAAGCTCGCCATAATCGTCACGTCGCGACCTATGCGTAACGTGGTAGGAGTTGTGGGAGGAATATTGCCTATCTATCGCGTGTTTGGCATATCGAAAAGCGTCTGCCAGTATCTGAGGATCCCTAGCATCCACGGCTGCGGATAAGTCTTCTGGCAGGCCCCTGATAAATGCTTTAAGTGCTGCCTGCGCGATGGGAATCATAGTCATGGTCGCGATTGCGCGAGTGTGTGCGGCTTTGAGAGCTGCGGTGGTGCCACTCAAGTAAGAGTGGCGCCTTTATTGATTCATTTCGTCTCAGGATAATGTGATATATTTCGTTAAAATAGTAGTCGAAAGGTCAGCTAGGAGCAAATCGGTCTTTTAAAAGATCTATTAGTTCCGTGATTCTTTCGAACACCCTGTTTCTGGTACATTCGCGCGCGGGACCAGACAATTTTCCTAATACAGCCGTAATAAGAGATGACTCACAGGAGGCTGGAACGCACGCAGCTGCGTTAACAATATCTTGTAGGAAATCCCTAATAGCGATATTTTTCCCGTCAAAATTTGGGATGTGAGTTGACGCTTGCTGAATAGCGAGTGCACTTGCGATTAAGTGAGCAACTTGCATGGCAGCGTTATCTTGGACTTGATTTTGATTTTGTCCCGGATTTGGGGCTTGATTTGATAATTTTCGTGATTTGCGTTTGTTCCATGTTGATTGACTGGATCTGGGTTTAGGTTCGGGGGACAACCCCCCGCAAGGGCGGGGTCTGATAGATCTCCGTTTTCGGCCATTCTAATTTTTAATTTTTATTTTAATTTTTTAATTTTATTTAAAATTAATTTTAATAATTTTAATTAGAAGTATGTAGTAAAACGGTAGCTTAATCTAGTTGCTTGTGTAATTGTAGATACCTGTGTATGATGACTGTACGAAAGGCGTTTATTACATATTCTTCAGTTTAGCAAGAAAAATCAGAATTTGATTACCTATGCCGTCGAATCCAAAAGATTATGCGCTCTTTCTTTGGTACTGCGTTGATTTATGAGATTTTTATTTTATATTTTAGAAGGTTCTAAAATTATTCCCGAGGGTGAAAACTCTGTTCAAGGGTAATTATTCTGAAAAGACTGGTACAAGTGATGAGGTTCCGATTAGTCCGTCAATTATTAAGTTAGTATCGGAATATGTTACGTAAAAATCAAAATCCTCGTCTACAATATTGATAGTAACGATACTCACAATATGGAGCAGTGAATTGTCAAGCATAAATGGCAACGGGTTAAATGTATCTACTTCGACATTTAATCGACATTGAGAAATCAGATTAATACCGAGTCCACTGTGCATGAACAATCTCGCTCTTTCTTCGTGGAAAAGTTATGAGAAACTCGTGAGCGAAAAAGGTGAAACCTGATTTAGCCCTAGAACTTGGGGCATAGCTACGTTGGCCTAAAATGATCCACTGAATTCGGGAATCCCGAGGGTCATTTTGCGCGTTCCTTCCTTGACGTTGAGCGTCACCCTCTTGTATTAGTTTATCAGCTTTGTTAAGGAGGAATTCAAAGAATTTTAAAAAATCAGAGAAGGGATTTTCCCGATTAGTTGCTGTTTGGTTTGAACCCGAGGGGAATTCCACTAATTTCTGCACCGAGATTTTCGCAGTGTGTGCAGAATTTTCTATCGTTTCAGAGAGTGTAGCTTCGCGTGCTACTTGCTCCTCTCTTTCTGTTTGATGTTTTCCCGCCCTATGCTTGCCACGCCTGGGAGCCTTATTGTGAAAAAAAGGGTTCTGCATTTGGAATTTGATAAACGAGGCTGGAAACCTGTCAAGGTTGTTATCTCGAATTTATTTCGTTATCGATAAATTGCAAAAATTCAATAAAGTTACTTTCTATTTTCTCTGGATTAGGGGAGCAAGAGAATGGTACCGCAGTCTCTGGTAGGGAAACCTGGCCAATCACGTCTTGGGTACGAGCGATCTCCCATTCGAATCGATCCCTGACTTGCTTTATTTTCAAGAACGTCCAGAACAACACCAGGACTATATCCGAATATCCAGAATAATTCAGAATCCCGACTTTTAATTGTGCAAGGAAAATTCAAAATTTTGTCTCCCAATTAGATTCAGAAATCCCTGTTAAAATTAGAGGTTTCTCATTTAAATTACTTGGCCCATTACAGCCAGAGCTGAATTTAAATCGCTAATTAAACCAAGCTATGCTCAAGCTCAGACCCTTGGTTTGATTTCGGCAGATTATTTTAAACTACTTGGTACAGCTGCTCATTTAAATTTCTTGGCCCATTACAGCCAGAGCTTAATTTAAATTGTTAATTAAACCAAGCTAGACTCAAGCTCAGACCCTTGGTTTAATTCGGCAGATTTTTAATTAACAGTTGCTCATTTAAATTGCTTGGCCCATTACAGTCAGAGCTTAATTTAAATCGCTCACTAAATTAAATTTGGCTCAAGCTCAAATTTAATTTAATTCGGCAAAGTTATTTATATCTGCTTATTTAAATTACTTGGCCCATTACACCCAGAGCTTAATTTAAATCGCTAATTAAACCAAACTAGGCTCAAGCTCAGATTTTTGGCATAATTCGGCAGATTATTTTCAAGGAAATCCGGATCTGATACAGAAACAGACTTTAAATCACAATCCCTGCACAATTTAAATCGTGAGATGTTATTTCACTTTTCACTTTCCACTATGGCAGTTTTCACTTAAATCCAACAAACAACCCAAAAACTTGCAGTGAAATTCAATCCCACCGCTGTCACCATTTTATTTGTCACGAACGAAATAAATAATTAAATAAATAATTATTTTATTTACTCAAATAACAATTTTGTTTAAAAATATCATCACGGAGTTGTAGTAGGTCGGATTCTGATCTATTAATTCAGACCTTTTCTGCTTTGTTTTTGAGATTGGATGAGGATTTATTTAAGTATATAGTTAGCTGTGTTCCAAAATACTATTATTTATTTTAAGTTAATGAAATATAAGAACATAAGGATGCACGATTGGAATGGAGAGTATGTGTGTTGTCTGTATGTGAATGAGTGATTTCGAATGTTGCTTTTACTTTACCTCAGATTCCTCCGTCGTAATTCGATCCGTCCGAAAAATACGTAATTTCAGATTTAACTTAAAACTACTGCCTCAATAGGAAGGCAAGGTTTATGAATTTGAATTTATATTTTAACTTAGATTTTAATCTCCATTTAGTTTGAAATTTTAAATACAATCCGCGAACAAATGGAAATTACTAAAATCCGAGGGACTAGTATTCTACAATTTACTTAAATTTAGGCTTCCGCGTGTGAGGTAGAAAAGGTCTTTTTGTTTTGATTTTATTGTTTTACGTCGAGAAACTGACCAACGAAAAAACCGAAGAATTTATCAAAAACCGCTGGGACAGATTGCGACGGCCGATACCGATTGTTTTCAGGGAGACAAGTTTCTCCTAAAACATGTGGACGAGTTATGGGAAGAGAATTAATTAGCCCTGCACCTACGAAGACAATTAGGATTACACGTCTCATTAGGTGGGTAGGAACTACTTTCGTCGGACGCGTTACACCTATGGGTGGCTATGCGGTCAAGAGTTGCCGAATTGCATTTCCCCCGATAATAAGCTGTTCTTACGCTTCGGTTGACAACGGCAAGCGGGACCATCGTCAGAAAGTTGATGACCTCAGTATATTATTATTTCAAGCTTCTTTCAGAATTAATAATTTGAATGTTTGTTGGGGTTTAGATTTGTCGGTAGGGTTGAATTATAATTATCTATAAGTGGATGATCATTTAATAATAATTCAATCAAGCCGATTGATTATCTTCAGCAAATTTCCCCGGAGAGTTGGTTCATAATTATTGATTATCTTTTATTGATCAGTATTCAGGATTTTAAATACTGATCAATCACATTTAATTAATTTGCTTGGATGCTTATGAGGAAGCTTTGTTGAAATTTTCTGGAATTTATTACAGGAAATAATAATAGCAGCATCGATATTGATTTTCAATCGATGAGGAATGATAACTCAGTTAATCTGGCCGCAAGTCTTTTGGCTAATGCAATCAGCGGAATTAGTCCATGTGTCTTTTCGGTTTATTTGTAAGTTAATTTTGGTTCTAGTTCCATTGATAATTATGTTAATAAATGTTAAATAAAATAATAATAAAAGCCTTTTCTCGACATCTCCACTCTTTCTAGCAGTCTGTTTACAATTATTAAGATTTTGGATATTAAATTTAGAAGTGGAATTTTACGGTTCGTGTCTAAAATAATTATTACAATAAATATAAAATAGTTGTGTCATAATTTTCTGATCACGTAATACGTTTGGCGTGTTTAGGCGCTCGCATGTATTGGTGTACAGGTGGAGTGCACATACTCTTCATTGCATTTCGACAATTAAGTGATTTAATCCATATAAGATTTCAATATTAGTCATAAATGAAGAATTTTATATTATGAGCAATGACATAGAAACATTCAATTACTGAGATATCTGATAAGCTTTAAGAAAACTTCCGTAACAATTTAGAAAATAAATATGTGGCTTTGCCCATAAGATATCAAAGCCCCCAAAAAATTTTTAGTTACAGTTCTGACTATTGGGATCATATTCGACATCCCTCCTGAGATAACCCTATTATCCACAAGTTTTGAAATTGAACCTAGGGGTGGTTTCAAAATGAATTGCCAGATAAATGTCAAAAATGACAAGTTTGAAATTATCAAAGTTCCCGAAAAAATTTTTATTTGCGATGCTGACTTTCGGACGAATATTCGACAGCCCTCCTGATTTATTCCTATTATCCACAAATTTTCAAATTAAACCTAAGTGTGGATTCAAAAAGTATTTCCAGATAAATGTCAAAAAGGAAAATTTGCAAAGTATCAAAGTCACCAAAAAATTATTAATTGCATTTCTGACTATTGGGATCACATTCGAAAACCCTCCTGAAGCACCCCTATTATTCAAAAGTTTTCAAATTAGACCTTGAGGTGGTTTGCGAAAGAATTTCCAGATAAATGTCAAAAATCAATATTTTCAAAGTATCAAAGTCGACAAAAAATTTTTAATTGCAATCCTGACTCTTGGGATCACATCCGCCATCCCCCCTGAAGCACCGCTGTGTTCCACAAAGTTTGAAATTAAACCCTGTGGTGGTTTCAGAAAGAGTTTCCAGATAAATGTCAAAAATGACCATTTTAAAAGTATCAAAGCCCCCAAAAAATTTTTATCTGCATTTCTGACTATTGGCAACACATGCGACAACTCTCTTAAAGCACCCCTTCAATTCAATTAGACCTAGATGTGGTTTCAAAATGAATTTCCAGATAAATGTCAAAAATGACGATTTTCAAAGTATCAATGTCCCCAAAAAATTTTTATCTGCATTGCTGAATTTCGTAATGATGTCCGACAGCCCTTATGAGGCACCCCTATTTTCCACAAGTTTACAAATTAAACCTAGGGGTGGTTTCGAAAACAATTTCCAGATAAATGTCAAAAATAAAAAGTTTCAAAGTATCAAATTCACCAAAAAACTTTTAGCTACATTTCTAATTATTGGGTTCACATCTGACAACCGTCCTGAGGTCCCCCCTATTATCAACAAGTTTTAAAATTAAACCTAGGGGTGGTTTCAAACAGAATTTCCAGATAAATTTCAAAAATGAAAATTTTCAAGGTATCACAGTCACTCAAAAATTTTTATCTGCATTGCTGACTATTGGAATCATATCCTAGAACCGCTAGGTCCATTTTGAAAAGTTGAAGATGATAGGGGTCCCTCAGGAGGGTTTCCGGATGTGATCGGAACAGTCAGAAATGCAATTAAAAATTTTTTGTGGACTTGATATTTTGAAAATTGTCATTTTTGAAATTTATCTGGAAATTGTTTTTGAAAACACCCCCAGGCTTAATTTTAAAACTTGTGGGTGAAACGGGTGCCTCAGGAGGGTTGTCGGATGTGATCCCAATAGTCACAAATGCAGATAAAAATTTTTTGGAGAATTTGATACTTTGAAAATTGTCATTTTTGACATTTATCTGGAAATTCTTTTTAAAACCACCGCTAGGTCTAATTTGAAAACGTGTGAAGAATATGGGTGCTTTAGGAGAGTTACTGAATGTGATCCCAAGAGTCAGAAATGCAGTTTAAAATTTTTTGGGAAAGTGGACTTCAATTCAGAATATGTTTCTTCCGCATCATAATACATATTATAGAACAAACTATGACATTCAGCAAACGTTTATCAATTTACTTTCACGCTATATGAACATAGATTCCTATAAAAGACTTTTTTGTTCATAGAACGTACTTTTGACGGATCTTTCAATACTCTAGCAAAAGAAACAGCTTTTGCTGAACTTTGTCTGTTAATGGCTGGGATAATATAATTAGCAATATAAGTATATATTATAATTGTATATATTTTGTAATTATAATTAT
>JBAGKK010508727.1:271-14145 GCA_037177015.1 Euceroptres primus | reverse complement strand
AGGCAACAATACATTCCTAAGAAATGTATTGCTGCCTCTTCCAAAATTCATTGAAGTGTATATTTTGGTTCTTTTTTCCTGATTCTATAAACATTCCATTTATTAATGTTTATTTACTCCCCTCGTATTTTAAATAAAATATGTTTGGTCTTCTTGAATTATTAATTAATTAGAAGGGAATAGCTGAAGTCATGGAACGGCGGAACAGGAAACGCCCGAAATACATCAGCAATGCGCAACACGACGTCCATGACGTCAGAACGTGCGTATCTATCAACGTCGTTTCAAAATCAATCCTATTGTAGATTTACCTTGATGAAGGCTTTTAAATTTTTAAACAAACACTAGAACTAACCTAAGTGCATCCTATGTATCCTGTAAGGGTTCTGTCCCATGTCGGCGTTATAACGCGGCGGAAAGCAGAAAATCACAAGAGAAAAAGAGAGGGTGATATCTGTTTGTCTCTTTCACTCATGATTTTCTGCTTTCCGTCGCGTAAAAACGCCGTCATGGGACTTAACCGTAAGTGTAAATAAATGCTGTTTCGATTAAAATAATGCAAATAAAATAAATAATAAAAAAATTGTTTGTTGTCATCAGCGAAGAAATGGATCTTTAAAAAAGTCTCTAAGAGTTTAGTGAGTGAGTGCTATTGATAAAACCCTCGTGTAATTTTCGGATACGATTGGCACGATGAATCCCGCGAGAATAGTAAGGTGTTTGACATCGAAGTATCTAGGGACACCAAGAATATTTTATCTACCACTCACCGAATTTCGGTGAACCTAGCCGTCCTTTCCAGTTTTCATAGGCTTACCGAAAATGTTTGTTCTCCGCTCACCGAATTTCGGGTAACCTAGACACAGCCGTTTGACATGTCACGCATGCGACATAAATATTTTTGTCCGATAAATTTTATCTTTCGCCAGATAAATTTTATCTTATGTCAGATAAATTTTATCGTTGAATGGATAAACGTGCTTCGGCGTTTTTATTCAATTTGAAGATAAAATTTATTCCTGGGGTTTACTGTGCAATTACTTGTTTAAAAAGGTAACTGCAAAAGTTACTTTAAAATGTATTCCTGGGGTTTACTGTGTAATAACTTGTTTAAAAAAGTTACTGCAATGTTACCTGACATGGAACTTTTTTAGGAATTTCGTTACTTGTAACGAGTTAAGCCCAAAAACTAAATTTTTGTCCTATTTTCTACAAAAAGCCTGGATTTAAAATAGCTAATTATTGCGTTAACTGTTTTCTAAAGTTTATATTGCAGTGGATCAGAAAATCTCTCAATACCTCGAATCTAATTCCTATGAAACGTTTCAACATTTCTTCAGAAAATTTCTATACAAATTCTTGAATTTTTTAAATTCGAAGTTTACTTTAAAAATTAGAAAACCCGTTTAGAATTATTCTTGAATTGTTCTACATTATTTTCTGAAAGTTTTAGAAAATCTATAAAATGCGTTCAACGATCGCTTTTATCTGCGACTCTTGAACTAATTCTAGAGTGTTTAAAGAGCTTCTTTTTTGCGTAAACATATTCGAAAGTTGAATGGTCTGTAGTGCATGTCTCTCCCCTTGAAAAGTCGTTTTTGAGAATTTACAGTCATATTTCTGCAGTTTCTCACATCCGAATGGCATTAAATCTGTTAACAGTCGATTAAGCCGATCAAAGTACATAAGAATACGTAATTTACACCCGTCCTAATATAAACAGAAACGACTGCATATGATTAAAAACGATTAATTTAGCTAGAAATATCTGAGACGGTCTTAATGACCCTCAATATTCGTCACATAATAAGTACAAAAATAGATGATAAAATAAAAGAAAAAAATTCTATTTACATAATTTTAATATAAGGAATAAACGAAAGGACGATACAGTACTGATAAAAGAAAGGGTTCGAGAATATTCTAACCGAAAAAATAACATAATACGCGGGAAGAAAATACTAGGCGAGAGAAAAGAACGCCAAAAATACCACTATAGCAAACCAATAGCATTAGTAGGGCGAGGAAAGGCTCCAAAGATTTGCATGCGAATGGAGAAAGCGTACGGACAACTGACCCAAGAGTAGGAAGAAAACCCACTTGATTGCGGCAGCAGGTCGAAGGCCGCACGAACCAGGAAGCGAAGCGTTCCGGAAGCATCGGGGATGGGTTTGACGCAAGAAGGGGCACTTAATTCCCGCTGCGCAGCATTTTTAAGAATTTTGGTGAACTTATACTCCCCCATCCTCCCGTTAGACGAACTTAAGGACCTAGAAGTAACTAAATATCCAAGCTTTAGAAGTTTGTATTTTATTGATAATCGCAAGTTACGATTTTTCGGTCTATTGAGTCTATTTCGAATTTTCAACCCACTGGATGGGAGCTCATTTGGATAGATAACAGAATCATCGATTTATAAGGATTTGGAATTCTCAAAATTCTAATTCTTTGAAAGAATATAAACCAACTGAAGTTTAAGCAATCTAAGTTTCCATACCACTCATGAAAGCCAGAGTTTCGGCAATAAATTGCCAGAGGTCAGCTAATTTTGCGAATTGATTCTTCTTGAAAGTTAAAAGTATCAGAAAGATGAAATAAAGATAAAAATCAACAAATCCACTGCTGGAATAAGAGTTCCGAAGAATTATGGAAATAACTTGATATGCAGGATAGGAATTCTGATAGAAATGAGTGAATAAGTGAAATTCAGACATAGCACTACGACTGCCAATATTTTCTCAATTCATTGAATCTATCATAGAAAATATTCACACGTCAAGAAACTAGCGCAGGAATCAGAAAAATCCGAAATTTGACTCGTGAATTTGACACTTAATGGTTTTCTCAATAATTCTCAGACCTTCGACCGTAAGAGCATCTTTTCTGAAGAATCGAATCAATCCTAGAATTATTTCAACGTTCTTATTGACATACAAATATATAACGTATCATTCGCAGTCACTGTCGTCTCAGTGGTTTCCACAATCTGAATTAAATTCAGTTTCTATAAATTTATATATAAAATATATATAAAATATATTTATTATATAAAAGATTTATAGGATGCGAAAAAATCGATATTTAAAAATGAAATTGAGATACGTAAAATTCGAGTGCATTAAAAGTTAAAATTATTTTGTTAATACTAATTTTATTTCCTGCTACGTCTGAAGACAAGGTAATTAGCGGTCCTCAGAATATTGTGATAAGGAAATATTAAATTCGCTTAAAGCATTTAATAAATAAAATTTATGAAATAAAATTATTTTTCAAGTGGATTTAAAATCGACATAAAGTAGGAATCTAAATAAATTAAAGTTGATTGTCCATTGGAGAGCGATGATTTCATTAGCGGTCTTTTTTTTATATCATTATATCCATGGCTAAGAGGAAACCAATACAAGTCTTTTTAAGCATTTATCTTTATTTTTCTCCAGTTTCTCGCATTAGAAGAGCATTAAATCTGGCTCCATTCGAATTAGTGTCTCAAAAACTATAGGATAGCATAGATTTTGAAAATCTATGCTATCCTATAGTTTTTGAGACACTTATAATCTCGTTTTCTCGAGATAAATACGAAAACACAGTTTAAAATCGTGAAAAAATTGCCGTTTGCAGAATTGTGGGTTTACGCCTTTGCCTTGAATTTTTTAATTTTCCTGAGCATCATATTCGTCTAATTGTTATTTTCGGATTCAGTGGATCAAAAGCTATATGAAAGAACATGTATTTTTCACTAACCACGGGGGGCAAAAATCGACACTTTTTGCATTGCGTCTTTTAACGGAATGGCAATGCAGGTAAAGCAGGGAAGAATAAAAAAGGACTATAACAAGGTTTGGAAAATTTATCATTAATAGAAAGAAAATTAAAGTTCAAGCAGTAAAATGTCCAGACCCGGTAATATTAAATATAATATTTTAGAAGTAATACATGATTTTAAAAGACGATTCAAATTATTTCTTAATAAAATTAAAAGATTTAGCTTGATGATGTGAATAAGTAAATATAACCTCAACTGTTTTAAACCTTCCTCGAAACAATTTTTGAAAATTGACAAGTTAGCTATTTCAGCACTTTCGCGGAACAAAACGAGTGACTGGGAAGGGGGCGAGCTCATGATTCAGCGACTCCAGTATTGCATGTTAGAGGTCAACAACTTTGGGCCGCTTATATCGAGACGTCCGGCCACTTTCCAACGGGCCAATAGGAGTCTCGATATTCCGCTAGCCAGGCCCAACCGGGCTGATGGCGACCATACCGAGACGCTGTTTGGTGGATCCTACGCACTGGCCAGCGTTCGTGTCCCAGAGCCTATCAAAATTGGAGGCACGGATAGTCATGAGGATTTCGTGGGAAGGAGGAAGAAGACGAGCGATCAGAGAATTTCCTGTTACGGCGATTCTCGGCCTGGCGTGGTGGGGTGAACAAGTATGTCGGAGAACAGTGCAATTTTGCCGAATTTTGTTCAAGACCCGAGGACACTTTTGTAAAAGACGGCAGCTCAACATTGACCGAAATTGGAAGCAGGAATTAGCGGAGTGGCTTCTACGTTCGTAAATATTTCCTCTTCTGCAGCTTTGCTGGCCTCGCAAGTCTCGGCATTGTCTTACACACGGCCACGTCTGCTTGTATCCGCGTGTAGAGAAAAGTAGTTTTCCCCTAACTTGCGTCGCTCGAGACCCTCTCGCCAAGAGATCAGTGTGTGGAACGTTGGGTTCAAGTAGTTCGACCTTAGTTTGGTTGAGCCGAGCGTTTCTCTAGAGTTAAAGCGAGGGTACGCGGCATAGGACGCCGGTCGGAGCGGCGTCGGGGCAAAGCGTGAGTGTCTCGGACAGCCACTTTGAAATTTTGAGGTTCCTCTAGAGTTAATTATTTTGATGTCTCTGTTGGCTGAAGCTTTCTTTGAAGTACGCTCACCTAATTTTTTCTTTTGAGTAAAATTCTCAGGTAAAAATTCAAGTCCTTAAATTGCGTAGTTTTCTTTTGTAACGTAAAGATTCATAAGTCGTGTGGAAAAATGGTCTGTTAATTTTGGGTTTCTATTTTTATGATAAAAACGAGCACCTAATTTTCGTAATTTTATTTGTGAATAAATTAAAAGTAAGTTGAATTCGAGTACGACTCATTCCAACACTCTAGTGTTCTCTCTCTCTCTCTCTCTCTCTCTTGCTTTCTTACTCCATTTCGTGCAGCGTGGCGGGTGAGAGGCTCGGGAAGAAGAGATTCTCTGCCTGGCGACCGGAAATAAAGAAACAACGAGCTTCGTGGGTTGTTCGCGAGTCTAAAGTGTGAGACTCGCGGACTCGGTTTTTCCGATGAGAGTCACAAGTGGGTACTCACCCGATCCCCTTTTTTGTGAACTGGGTTCCCATTCTGGACCATCCCCTGGTCAGGCGTTAAATATAAATTTGGAAAAACCCACGTTACACGTTATACATCCAACATTTCGCAAGAGTGTTGTATATCCGTTATTCCGGAACAACGTAGTATATGCAACATGCCTGAAGAATGTCCAACATTCCGGATCTCTAAAGTTCTCATACCAAGGGACATAGAACTTTTAGGGTTCATACGTCTGCATTTTTCCATCTAGTTCTCCGTTTACCGTTTTGTTACTAGGCATTCCAACCAATATGACGCACCCCCAGTGATTTTCAGAACTCGCCTAATGTCCGTTATTTTACATTTGTATCACAAAATACTTTCTCTGCAAATTATATTAAATTTTTATTAAATATTTTTCAGCAATCTTTGCAAGATACCAATTCTACTACAACTACAACGGCAACGGCCGTAATTTTACGAGACCAAGAGGAGTCTATGATCGAAGAAGCCAGATACATAAAGGGTAAAATTTTAAAAGCAGATGTAATTCAAAACGATTTGAGAAAAGACGATATTAGTACAGAAGCGTATTCTTTAATATGAAACATTTATCAATAAAAGAAAAAAGAACGACGTTAAATTAAGAAAAAAGTTTGAGAAGAAAGTTTTATTACAATGCAATTCATCATAAATATTTAATATTTATGGAGAGACATTTTGTTACACTTTTTGATAAATACCGTATCGAATTTTAGTAAATTCTTTGATACTTTAGGGAAAATCAGAATCTAATACGAATTATTTTAATAGAAATAGAGAAACGTATTATCTTGAAATATTTAATACTTAAAGAAAAAAGATTCGAATGGCCAGTAGAAAAATCAGCAGTCTATTAGAAATATGTGGAGCATCGAGACGTCGAGTAAAGTTCCCAGTGCCGGGAGCAGAGTGAACCGACGTTGGGTCGGTTCACCTAGTTTTAAGGCACATTTTTTTCTATCACTCTAAGCTTCTTGATTTCAGAGCGCCTCAGTCGCTGCTCCCTTCGTTGAGTCTAGTTTGTCGGAAATAATAGAAGGGTTAAAATGGGATTCGAATTCTGTGTTAAGTGAACGATTTTGTATTTTATTTATTTTATTTCAAGCCAGAATTTGCAGTCCATTGAACACGAAAGTTTCTAGAGGTATTGGGAAAGAACTTTGATTTTGCCTAACATAAATACTAAAAAAGTTTAATGAAATGTAATATCGAATATATCAAAAAGTGTAATAAAAAGTCTTTCGTGTTCAAAAGCGCTTGAAATAACTATGAATTATGTATCAGGTATGTACTAGTATTGAATTAATAATAAAGAAGTTATTATTATTCAAATTGGCTGTACATATTATCCCCCTGGTGTTGCATTCGAGTGATACGAGACGAGATATATACTAAACAAAAACGAATCCTCTTCATTTATCACAAATTATCGTCTCGATTCGTCTTGTTACAACGAGTATCTCAGGTAATCGATCGAGCTCAAGAACGAGAAAAAAAGTATTTTTACAGGTTGTCAAGACAGCATTGTTTAGCTTGCAAAACAATAGGTATTGTAGGGTGGTTCAAAAAACATTACCTTTGGAATAATTATGTTGCACCTTAATATTTTCGTTCAAGATTAAGAAAATTGATTACTGTACAAATATGAAACAAATCGAAATTTATTTGGTGCTCCCGCAACGGCGCTAGAGCCTTAATAGTGAATATATGTCTCAAATTAATAGAGATAATTGATTTCAAATATAGGTCCCTGAATTCGTCGCGATTTCCTTTATAATTCTAGAAGATTTATAAACCACAGTAATGTTAACATGTGACCAACAAAATGGAATATAGCCCAATTAAAATCTTTTTCATCACATCTACTAAATCTATCGGATTGCTCCTTTAAATCTGCACAGTTTTCACCTTTGGAAATTTGACCAGTGCGCGTGGAAATAGGCACTTTACGCGCACGTTTCACTTTATTAATAATTCGAATATCTCAGATAAAAATTTCTGTTTTATTATGAAAGTGTAACTTGCATCTAGAAAACGTTTTCGGTGTTTTTCTACAATTTGCAAAACAAGTTGCTTCTCATCTTCTCGCTTACTGAGGGATTTGTTTAAAAAAGTTGCAACTGCAACACCTCTTTCTGCACTATCATTAGAACGTCTAATGAGTTTATTGTATCTTTCGCTTCCTGGAAAGATTTGAGTGTTTCTCATTTTTTAACATCTTCTAGAAATGAAAGGTCCAATTTCACATTGTGAAACAAAAAATATGATACAGACCCAATGAAAGATTCTAGTGACTTCTAATCGACGTTATCTTTCCCGTCGTGAATTAAATCTTGTTAATAATTTAATTATTAATTTTCAAAGAAGTGACAATGGAATTTCATAAAAAACAGTATCGTCTCTAGGTGTTCGCACTACAAAAAAGTGCGGTTATGTCATCATGTTTACGATGTTTGTACTGGAATTTCACGTGCAAAAATGAGTTAGAAGCACAGATATGAAGTGAGTGATTTTATAATTAACGTTTTTACTTTTTCATAGATGAACAAATCTAAAGAAGGACCGGCAAAAGTACGCGGGCAGTGTTCTAAACTGGTCCCCGGATGGAATCTATCTTAAAATTAAATACACTAAAAATGAATGGAGCCTTAACAAATAATTGGCTTCATCCTAGGCCGCACTATTGTCTCTTAAATCAATAAAACTTTTAAAAGATAGTCTGAAACATATTTGTGAGCTGTCAAAAGGTCGAGGCTGTCGCTGTACAAATTCGCCTCTTTACTAATTCTAGGTAGGACCGAGTTTTGGAATGTAGAATTACCTTTTGGCGATTTTAGAATTCAATTGTTTAGGCATTATTTAACTAAGACTTTTGCGGCACAGTTGTAGTTAAAATTCAGACTGGCTGGTTCCCACGAGTGACCCGAGATGGTGACATTCTGGCTCCTGGACTTGCTGCTTATATATCTAACATAGTAGTTGCTTTGACTATTTCCTAGGCACAACTTCTTCTCATTTTTACTACTGGCACAAGTATAATGGGATTATACAAATGTGTAACAACTGAAGTACTTATTATTAAGAATAATAATGACAATGATAATAATGATAACCGCAGCATGTGATACATGGGGTACAGAGCATGAACTATGAAATAATGGTAATAATAATAATAATAATAGTAATAAAAGAGATTTCATTTTTGGTTTCTAAACTTTTGACTGTAGCTTTATTTTATTCTGGTGACTATAATTTAATTTTAACTTGTTTTTGTGTTTGTCGGAAATGTAGTATGTTATCCTTTGTGTTTAGAAATTCTTTAATTGTTGACTGGCTGTTGTACTTAACTTAGTCCGTACTAGCGGCCTTACGGCCAGGTCCCTGCAGGGCCTGTGATAAATTTACATATAATAATAATAATAAGAGTCGTATAAATATCTAGGTATCCTCCGGCTGTTAGGGCCCTGTCACACTGCTGCTAAGGAAGCAATAACGACAGCCTTCGTCAAGCGCTTGAAAGACATTTTGGAAACTGGCCTCAACTCGGCCAATGAGATCAAGGCCAGCAACAGCTACGCGATTCTGCTTCTTACGGACTCTTTTGGGCTCATCAAGTGGTCAAACACCGACCTAGAAAATATAAGCAGAATCATCCTCGTGGAAATAACAAAGCACCGAATGCACCACAAAAGTAAGGCATGTGAGAGGATAGTCCTACCACGTTGCTCCGGGCGCAGAGGCGTTCTGGATGTCCGTCAATTGTGTGCATCGCAGATCACAAAGTTGACCGCGTATTTTAACAGCAAGCGTGACATCCCTCTCTACGATAACATATGTAGAGAACATACCAACGATACGCCACACAATCTCGCCGAACCAAATGGGGCTAACATCCTAGCTCCCGCTCCAGAGCAAATTGCTCAGGAATGGAGACAAAAGCCATTAAATGGACAACACTCCAGGACACAAGATAAATGCAACGTAGGCAGCGAGGCATCCAAACTGTGGCTACAAAGAGGCGAACTCTTTCCGGAAAAAGAAAAGTTTGTCGTGACCATCCAGGATAAGGTAATCGGCACCAAGAATTACCAAAAGCATATTTTCCGCCTTGGAGTGGTGTAGTGTCCCGCATGGATCCATCTAACACATTATTGATGGCTGCAGGAGGTTAGCTCGGCGAGAGTATACTCGAAGACACAATGATGTAGATGAGATCATTCACCATCAGATTGTTGTTTGTGATAGAATTATTCTAACTGTTGTTTGTGATAGACCGGTTATTGTGGTGCTCGTTGAGCGGTTGCAATACGTCCAAATCATTGACGTAACGATTTCCCTTGACAAGAACATTCAAGAATGCTATACAACAAAGACTCAAAAGTATAGCGAACTGATGCAGGAAATTACGAAGATTTAGAAGCTGGAAAAGGTTACCATTTATCCTATCGTGATTTTGGCCACGGGGTACATCCACGCGAGGTGCCAGAAACACCTGGAAGATGTGGGAGTTAAGTGGGTGCTGACTGCAGCCCAAAAATCGGTTTTACTCAACACCTGCCGCATAGTACGGTGCTTTTTGGACTACCGAGAAGAAAGAGGCTAGCCGCTTTTTGGGCTGGAACGGAAGATCATTTCTGAAAAGAATAAGAAAAAAATGAGATTTCATTTTTCATTTACAAATAATTTGACTGTAGCATTATTTTATTTTTGTGGCTATAATATTATTTTAACTTGTTTTTGTGTTTGTCGGGAATGTAGTATGTTGCCTTTTGTGTTCAGAAATTTATAATTGCTGACTGGCCGTTGTACTTGACTTATTCCGTACTAGCGGCCTTAAAACCAGGTCCCTTCAGAGCAACAGAAATGCCACGGCAGTGGCATTGGTTATTGATTATCGATTATTATCGATAATTATCGATAATCGATATCATTATTATCGATTGGTTATCTAAATATGACAAAGCAGTGATGCGCTGCCACTTCGTAGCCCAACGGACAACAGACTCGACGAAAAGAGGAATGGCTTTTCGTGATAGCAGTTACGGAGATAGACTTCTATCGGAGATTCAAATACATTGAGTTCAACAATCTCTTCTCTAAGAAGCATACCAACCGAATAAGATCTGAGGTTAAGGCCACTGAAGCAAATGAACAACAGGAACAGGCGGACATTCCGCAACCCAGACGTAGGATGAAATGGACATAAGAAATGAATGAACATGTTCTTCGCATCTTCTTTCAAGCCGAGAAAAGTGGTAGACTAATAAGACGAGAACGCCTTCGGAAGTAATTTTCTTGGAAAAGTGTCGCCACTTGGCAGAAAGAGTGAACGAACAACATGTAGCAAGCCGAAAGCGCTCCATTTTTGTTCTCGGATTACTGTGTGAAGTTGAAATAGAAATCATAAAGATGCAAGTAAACCATCCATTTGCCTTAAATGGTCAACGTCCTAAAGCTTCAAAAGACGAGGAGATTGTTAATGCTGCAGGCAGAGACGTCGGGACCAATGGGATTGACATCGTTGCGGAAGTCCAGGAGGCATAAAATCGTCAATTTCCGGAATCACAACGGCGAAATGGAAATCCCACCGCGAACACCTGCGACGTCCCTGAAAATCTCAAGCGTGTCGAGGAGAACTTCGAACGTGCAGTACTTGATTTTAGTGAGGTTGAACCTGCTTTAAGGCATTCGCTTCCCAAACTTAAGATCTTTAAAGCCTTATTGGCGTTAGTAGGCCACCTGAACAAGACCTCAAGGCATCAACAGCGCCACACGGAAGGGTAAGCATGTTCAGCCATGGAAGCGAAAAATCGAAAACGAGGTCAGCAAAGTAAGATGCAAACTGGGCAGGTGGACTCAATATAGAAGAGGCAACAGAGCCCAGAGGATGACTCGTCGCGTGGCGGACATCCTTCGTTTACAAAACGTCGAATATGGAGCACCCGATTCGACGTTAGACGAAGTAATTAACACCTTCCGGCAGAAACTAGCTGTCCTAACTGCGCGGTTGCGCAGATACAAAAAATCTATCGCCAGGAAAGAGCAGAGTAAGGCTTTTAAAGCTGACGAAAAGCGGTTCTACCGGTAAATTACAAAGACAAGATCAGACGCTCGAAGTTCCAGGAGTGGAAGACACGGCTAATTACTAAGAGGCTGTCTGGGGAGAAAATAACAAGAGCAACTTGGCAGCACCGTGGCTTAATCTCGGAAGAAAATACATCAAAATAAATGTTCTGGAAATGGAGATAACCAACCTCATAACCTCTGATGTCATCGGAGTGTTGAGGAGGGTGAAAAACTGGCGAGCACCTGGACCGGATATGGCGTACATCTTTCGGTATAATAAATACCTTACGTGTGTGCATGGGTCCTTGGCTGGGTGTTATCAGAGCATACTTAATCACCCAGATTTGATGCCCTCCGTCATGACTGAGGGAGTCACATACATGCTTCCAAAGAAGCTAGACGCCAATAATCCATTGGCCTTCAGGCCAATAGCATGTCTTCCTACGCTCTACAAATGCCTGACAGCAATTATATCCGACAAGGTCTATACTCACTGTGAGGTCAATAACATCCTCACAGAAGAACAAAAAGGCTGATGTAACTCACGGCGTTGCAAGGATCTGGTACCGGTCAATAGTGTTGCGGTGAAGCAGGCGCAAAAACATTAGCGCAACCTATACATTTTTAAGTCTTGCTATGTCTCTTTGGGGCACAAAAATCAAGTATTTTGATTATGAGCTGCGGTGGATTTCCATATTTTTGAACATTACGACCGGCATTTTCTAGGGAGATTCATTCAGAGCACTGTGGTTCTGCTTAGCGTTGAATCCTCTTGGTAGGACACTCAAAAAAATGTCCTATGGGTACAACGTAAAGAAAGGCAGAGGTGGATACGATCTCACCCACATTCTCTATATGGATGACCCGACATTTTATACCGTCACGAAGGAAAAACTGCAGAAATTACTTGACATCTTATTGCAGTTCTCAAATGCAATCCATATTAAACCTAAAACTTGAAGAACTTAGCACTTAGAAAGAGGAGTGGTGAACGCAGAGTTGGTGCTTGACAATCTGAGACCATGATGAAGGAAGAGTCGTATAAATACCTAGGTATCCTTCAGGTATTAGGGCTCTGTCACACTGCTGTTAAGGATGCACTAACGACGACAGCCTTCGTCAAGCGCTTGAAAGCCATTTTGGAAATTGACCTCAACTCGGCCAATAAGATCAAGGCCATTAACATCTAAGCGATCTTTCACGCACTCTTTTGGGCTTATCAAGTGGTCAAACACCGACCAGAATTATCCAGACCAGAATATTAACAGAATTATCCGCGTGGAAATGACAAAGGACAGAATGCGCCACAGAAGTTCGTCAAGTGAGAGAAAAGTCCTGCCACTTTACTCTGGGGGCAGAGGCGGGATTACCAGGAATTACCAAAAGCGTACTCTCCGCCTTGAAGTGGACGATCGGTGCCGACTTTGTGGTTATCCGAAAGAATCCATCGAGCACATCATTGATGGCTGTAGGACGTTGGCTTGGCGAGAGTATACTCACAGACAAAATAATGTAGCAGGTTACCTTGAATCTGGGATACATTTAGGAGTGGATGCCTTTCTATAGGGTATGTCCCGGTAGCGGACAGTGGGGTGAAATCGGAAAACGAGGTTCAAAATGACATTTAGAACGCAATTATGCACCGATTTTAGATTTTCTTTTTAAAAATTCAGGACTAAATTTTTTAGAAAATGGTGACAGTAGATTTTTTATTTTTTGTTTATTTAATTTTTAAGTTAATGCAAACAGCGAAAAAAATATCGATTTTTTTAATTTCATTTTTTATCTCCAAGACAAAATTTTTCTTATACTTCTCGTTCCTTGGATTTAATGTACAAGGGTATAGGAAAGATAAAAAATTATTAACTTGCAAAGTTAATTGTTATAAACAAATTGTATTAACAAAGAATCGACATTCGGGGTTATTTGTCTTCAAAGTATATTTCTGCTCTGAAATCGCTTGCTTTCATCGTTAGAATGATACTTGGCCATTAAAATTTAAGATTAAATGTTATTTGTTTATTTTATAAACGAATTATATTGACAATGAATTGCATAGATGAAATTTTGTTATTCCTCACTATTTGTTTACTTTAAAAACAAATTAGGTAACAAATGAACATTCTAGGCATTTATAGGCAGAAGAAATCAATGTTTCATCTACTCTGGTTAAACTTATATTGTGAATGATGTTCTTTGACAAAATTTTGCGATGATATGGAATTCGTAAAGTTTATAAACAGATAATATAAATACTACACATTGTAGGCGTTTATAAGCAGAAAAACAATTTTCTTTGTCTTCAAAAACTGAGAAAGAAATCAAAGTTTCCCTTCTTTTTTGGTCTTACGATCAATTTTACGCCTACACATTGTAGGCGTTTATAAGCAGAAAAACAATTTTCTTTGTCTTCAAAAACTGAGAAAGAAATCAAAGTTTCC
>JBAGKK010508716.1:0-14146 GCA_037177015.1 Euceroptres primus | reverse complement strand
CTAAAAATAAAATTTTTAAGTTATCCTTTGTAGGAATTTTATGTCACATCAATGTCCATCTATAGTGGTAATATGAAATTGATACGTGCGGGGGCAACTTTTGCATGCTTACCCCCCTAGGCCCTTTAGATTTATGGAACCATGGTTTATTAAGTTTAAATGGGTTAAAAATGTTCTGAAAACAATATTGAACAAACCCTGCAGGATCCGAAATTCTACCCCAGACTTCTAGAGTAGAATTCAGATGTTGACGGAGGACTACTGACCAAATACCTGTATGTGGAAGTTTTTTGTCATGAAAGTTACCTTCTTTAGTAGCAAGTTTAGCCAAATTGTCTGCTTTCTCATGGCCTAGAATACCCCTATGACCAGAGATTCACACTATTAGAGTTATATTAAGATTGTTATTTGATGCTATGAACAGAAGATTGAAAATCTTGTGAATAAGATATGACGTAGAAGAAGAAGTATTAAAGTTTTGACAAGCTTGGAGCATACTTTTTGAATCTGAGCAAATCACTGAAGAGGTGATTTGGTTATCTAGACCATATTGAATTGATTCACTAATCGCCCACTCTTCCGCAGAATAGATAGATGCGTGTTCTGTGATCATCATTTTAACTTCAAGAGTTAGTTGCGGGGAGTAAACAGAGTCCCCGGTAAATAATTCTGGAAATTTTCAACTGTCCGTGTAAAAGTGGATAAATTCAGATAAATTTTTTGTAATAAAATTTTTAAAAATGATATCAGGAGAATTGCTATTCTGAATTGCTAAACCTATTTTTAAATTAATTTTTGGTTAAAAAAATTTCAATGGATAAGAACTTAATAATGTAACAGAGTAGCTGAATTTAAAGCTCTATCTTTATAACCCTTGAGTTTAGAATAGGATATCATGTCAATGATAGGTGTAGGAATGCGCTAACCGCTGATGACACGTAAACAACCATTGTGTAGTTTGTTAATTTTCCTAAAGAACGAAATAACATTTAAAGTACCTGAGGGTGAGGACCCCACCATGTGCTACCATTTTTAAAAATTCCAGTTCCCAAGATAATGTGCAATCAAAAATAACCCCTAAAAACGTAGCCGACTCGGATGGGTTGATGATTTAATCATCGACCAGGATATGGACGTTTTATGGTAAATTTTTAATAGGAATGGGAAAAGTAAACAGTTTGAAATTTTTTAGAGAAATAGATAGTCCCCTCATCTTCAAAAAAGCGTTTATACTATTTAAATTTTGTTGGAGAACCAAAATACACTCCTCCAAATCATATGACGTAAAATAAAGAACTATATCATTGGAAAATTCTAAAAATCCACAACTCGGATAGCTAACCGAATGTAGTTTCCGAGTTTAAATAGTATACAAGACAGGACTAAGGATACAGCCCTGTGAAGACCTTCCCTAGCTATATAGCGACCTTTAGTTTCACCATTAATTCTAAAGAAAAACTTTCGTTCCTGGGTTAAGTTAAGAAAAAACTCATGAATTTTTCTTGGAAAACCAATCACTAACAGATCATTAACTAATATGTTTGAAATAGCATTGTCATAAGCGGCTTTAACATCCAAAAAAAGACAAGCAGTAAACTGGTTGTTAGCTTGAGATAAATATAATTTCGAAGAGAGTATCGCCAGACTATCAGCGCAGGAACGGTTTTTCCTGAATACATACTGAGTTGGATGGAGGATACTTTGGTTATCCAATGAATAAACAAATTTATTCAATATAAGTTTCTCTGTAATTTTAAGAAAACAAGAGACTAGTGCAATTGGTCTAAATTTCCTTTTGGTACTTTTTGGAAGAAGAAAGATCAAGAAATCTTTCCAGGAATTAGGGAAAACACTCGCGTTAACAATGTGATTTAAAATGTGAAGCAACTGGAGAAGGGAGAATTTTGGAAGGTTTGTTATTACTTCGAAACTAATTCTAGCAAGACCAGGAGAGGATTTGAGTTTCAAACTTCTCAAGACAGTAATCAGCTCTTCGTAGGTAAAAGGTTGGTAAAAAATTTCAACTTACTGCGATGTATCATTATTACTTGGAGAAGGAGTATCATTCTGGAGGGAAGGGAGGAAAGTATTACTTTCAGAGAGGGACTCTGATACAAGGGGAATAATAATGTATCTAAATCAATAGAGCCAGAGGAAAGCAAAGGCGGATTCAATAATAATCTGTGGCGAAATCTTTATATTTTATTCCAAACATTGGAAATGGGAGAATTTAAAGACAGAGATTGACAATACGATCTAAAAGTGAAGCATTTAATGACTTTAAACTTTTTTTATATCATGCCTGATATTTTTAGAAATCGATGAAGTTATGATAATTGGAAGAGGCTTGAATTTAGCTCATCTTATAAGAGAAATCCTATCACATTCATCGTTCCACCAAGGAGGGGAGCATGGATACAATTTTTGCCTGAAGGGTTTTCTATCTATTCTGGGGTCCGCCTTATGAAGAGCCTCATCTATGTCCTTTACAAAACTACAATATGCATTGGTGATGTCATATGGAGATTGAAGTTTAGAAAGGTTGTCTTCTTTATAAAGAGATGACAGAAAAGATTTGAAAATTTTTCAATCGACTCTTTTCAAATTATATTTGAGTGAAAAAAACTAATGATATGTAAACGGGATGCCTATATCAATTTTTATTGAAAGGTGATCACTTCCCATTTTATCTTCTAGAATTGATCATGAGGTTATTAATTTTAAATTATTAGATACTATTGTCAAATCTATTGCAGATTTGACCTATCCTGGACGAAGCAATGGAGTCAATTCCCCAGTATTGATAATGGATAGATCTGAATCAGATAATGCATTAAAAAGAGAGATCCCTGATTTATAAGAAGATCCACAGCCCCAAGATGGGCAATTGGCTTTAACATCTCCTCCAATCAAAATACAAGAAAAGTTCGAAGTAGAATCAAAGAAAGTCTGCTAATTAATTGAGCGAGAGAGAGCGCGAGGGTTTCTATAAACATTCACAATGAGTAATTGTCCCAAATCAGTTGGAATGACTATAGCTAAAGTATCGAGAGTATTGTTTATACCATAAATTGAATCCAATTTGCTTGAATAGAATATCATTTCTAATAGCTATCATGAGACTACCCTCTATTCGATCAGAGCAATCTTTTCTTTCAACGTTGAAACCTTTGAGAAGAAACCTGGATTGGGGTTTAAGCCAAGTCTCACTTAAAAGAATCATGTCTTAATTTGAAATTTTTAATAATGAGCCTTTCTTGGGGAAAATACCTTGACAATTCTATTGAAGAATGTTTGAGGAGCTCTCCACAATCAATCACTAAGAAGAAATGTGGGAAGTTGCAGCCTGTGATGAAGGTATAGAACAGGGGTTAACAGGTAGGAGGGAAAGGAAACTAAACGTATTTAGCATGGCAAGCAAAGGAGCGTAGATTACAAAGCTGCGTCAAAGAAGTCATTATTTTATCTAAAGTTTGAGAAAATTGTGGAGGAAGGACAGGAGATACCATTGTTAGGTGGCGAATTGTCATTTGCCGCGATGACTGTAGACACGGACGAAGTTTTGTTCAAACGATTCGAGGCATCACTTGGATTCCTAAGACTGATGTTTTGGCGAAAATTTGTAGGCGGGACATGCTGCTTGTTATGATGTTAAATACGTGTTGATTTTTGTTAGGAGAAGGACGTGACAGCAGAGAAAGGCTGTTGCAGGGTTGAAATTGGATTACTCATTACGGAATCCAAGTCCACGTCTCCAATGTTAGAGAAGTTTGAGTAACCAAAGTTAGGCGCTTGAAAGGAACCTGAAATAGAACTGGAGGGTTCCTTAAGCAAAAAGTTCACTTTGAAGGTAGAGTTACTAGTTTGTGCATGCTTTTTTCTCTGATAGAAAATACGTAAAGCTGCACTGATTGGGAGGTTCCTAAACGCTGCAATTTTCCTAATCGAAATTTGATCTATATAAACTGGACATTTCTTGCCTGAAGCTAAATGAGAGCCTTTACAATTAAGACAAACGTAGGAGTTTTCTTGAGGGCACGCGAATCCAGCTGCATGGGGAGCCTCACCACAGGAACAACAGCTAGGATTCTTACTTTGTTTAACTACATGCCCAAATCTGCAGCACTGGAAACAGATTTTTGGTTGTGTAATAGAGAGTCGAAGAGACTTCGACTTTAATTCTCAACTGAAAGATTATTAATAAAATCTGGGACCTTCAAATCTAACCTGCATCGTTTTTGTCCTTATAAATTCTCCTTTAGCGTTCTTAATAACAAAATGACGAGCACTTAGAACCGCGCATTTAGAGCTTGCCGCCGAGTATCTAACTATATCATCCTCAGTAATTTCCAAGGGAACGTCACGCACAATACCTTCGTGAGCAATCCGATAGTTAGGAATAAAGGCAACTAGGTTGAATTTATCTAGAAAAACCGTATTATCAACAACCTTGTTCGCACTTTTGCTATCGTAACGTTCAACAACAACTCTTGAGAAATCAGGTTTTTTTATTGTGAACTGAATAACGGTTTTTAAGAAGCTGGTCATAGGAGTTCAGAGCACTAGGCTCAGTTGTATGTAGCACATTGTTATTTTTGTGAGGAGTAGAATCATTGAGATGAGAGCAGTCTCGCTTCTTCGGCCTTTTATCTGTAGAGTTGAGGTTATAAACGGGACCATGAGCCGAGGAACTCAGATTCTGCGAACTCTGAGAGTTTTGAAGCTCATTACTAAGATTTTTAAGAGAACTATTTAGCACCGTTTCGCTCAATAAGTTTTCTTGGTTATTATTTTGAAAACCTACATTATTTTGAAAACCCTTATTATCCAGGGAGTCCGAGTTCTCTGTGATATCCGTCTGCGCCATAATGTTATGGCTACGTGGCCTTATTAAATAAACAACCACCTGCCTGCGCTCAGCGAAGGTATAATTAAGGGTTCAGAAAAAAACAAGAAAATATGGCAAGAAGAGGCATAGACTCCTGAAGGCACATTACGTCAGAATGGCTGCTGCAGTATTATAGCCTTGAGAAACTTTAAGAGTACAGAGCGAACGAACTTTCCTTGACGGCGTCTCAAACGCGAATCCCTCATAAATCACGACTATGGAAAACCTCCACACAAGGGGAAACAATCAACGATGATTGGTTTTAGGAGTATGCGCAACCTGATACACAAGCTCCAGAAAAAGAGAGAAAGCGGAAAAACTCTCCACCTCAGCAGAAATTTCGAAAAACTGTCGCAACTTGAACCAGCTCCAAGTGTACAAAATCCTCTACCAACTGCTCCTCATCATACGATGAAACGAAAGTATCACTCCGTCACTTCAATCTCGAAAAAGGCTAAAGTCCAAAGTTCAAAGGATAACATTACCAGAGTTATAGATTTGAAGGAAGAATTTTTCATAAAGTTTTGAATGTTATCGAGCTCCTTAAAGATTATCATTTATGTAGACGAATTAAATAAGTGGAAACATTTTTTTCTTACTGTAAGTTTTCTGGTAATATACTCACTAAAAAATTTTTTTATGCTTTTTCATGCACTATTTCTAGTGTAAACAGTGACGTTGAATTCAACTTAACTCTTCCGTTCCGTCAATTCAACTATTCTATCTGTCATTTCACTTGCACATTCAAAATAATTTCGTTTTAATTTAAATAAATTATTTCTTTCTCATTAAATATGCGTTAATTTCCAGAAGAGACATTAAATATAATTTAAAGTTGAACTTATTTTTCGACGTTTTCTAGATTTAATGATATTTATTAGGAACTATGGAGTCGTTTAATCATTACGCAACGCACTTTGAGGGGAGAATTGTGTTTGAACAAGCATTTACAGAAACAATTTACGCTCACCCTGAGTAAACTGTACTACTCAAGTTGAGCTGCACCAAATATGAACTGCGCAGCGCCACGTTCTATGTGAATTCCCAATGCTGAAAATGAGTCTCAACAAAAATGAGTTCAAGTTTCTTCTGTGTTATGCCAATAATGAAAAATTTAAGAAAAATCCAGAAAATTCATTGTATAAAGGGGTGAGTCTAAAATTCTCAAGAAATGCATTACGTAGTACTTAAGCAGCAGAGTCTTTGGTCGCTTAAGCATTCGACTTCCACATCCTCTAGGATCGCTATCTCCGTCGCGTCTGACAAATGCATTGCAGTACATGTGGGGTTTGGATAAAATTTGAAATTGTTGCGCAAGTGGAATGTTTAAGGATGCTCGACCCCTTGACAAAACTCATACTAAGGAACAATTTATAGAAGCAGGAGAAAAAGCACCAAAATTAATTTCAACGTATTTTGCAAAAAACGGCAATACATTTCTTAGCAAAAATTAGTTAAGGTGAAAATTATTTGTCTAATAATTATTATTTGGCATTTTTTGTTTTTTCTTTGATCTTTTACGTAAACACTCGTAATTTTTATCCAATCCTAATGAACAATAGCTCATTTTGTTCATTGGAACATTTTCTACAATTCTGTTCGTTAAATTTTATTCAAAATAATTTGTTTATGCTTTGTTAAATGAACAAGTTTTTTACAGCCTGTAGTTTCCAAACAAATTATCTTTATTAAAACTCAACGAACGAAATTGTAGGGAAAATTCCAAATAACGAAATGAACTATTTTTCATTCAAATTGGATAAAAATTTCGAATGTTTAGTATGATTAAAAGAAAAACGTAAAATGTCAAATAACTATTATTAGACAAATAATTATGACTCTAACTAATTTTTTAAAGAAATGTATTACTGCCCCTTTCAAAAAGCATTGAAATTAATTTTAATTCTTTTTTTTCTGCTTCTATAAGCATATGAATGCAAATAAAATAAAGACCGGCCGCTGCGGCTTATGCGTTTAAAACCCCTTTTTTTATTTCACAAAATGAAAGAGGAATGTATTTTCCGTTTTGACAGCTCATTATTTTCGTTCATCATATTGGCATTACTTACAGTTTTTGGCGGTAATCGGTCGAAGGAGGATCAATAGCCGAAGGTGCCCGAGCGCTGCCAACTATGAAACTATCATATACAGCAGTACTGTCAAATGCGAGATAAATATAAAAAAAAATATTTCTACATCGCAAAATTATTATTGAAACATACCCAGCAAATGTTCTAAATTCGTGATATGAATTGTTTTCGTACATATGCTCACATATTTGCATTTTCAAAATTTTTTTTAAAACACACCAATTTGGCTAGTATGTAGCTGCCGGAATACTTTTAAATGGGACGCAGATAAAGAGGAATCAAATAGAAAAACATTTGGATAGCTCTAAAATAATCCAGGTCAATAGTGACTCAATAGAACAACTAAATTCTAACCTAGAAATAACTATCAAAGTGGCCGCATATAGCTCAAGGTTGTGTTCTTCCCGACCAGTAATTCAAGATTATCAAGAAACAAAAAATATAAGTTGGATGAATGAACAGTTTAAAACTTCTAAGGATGAATTGAATAAAGCTTTGAAAGAGGCTAAAGAGAAAAATTTTAATAATGTTCAACTAACTAAATATAACGCAAGTTAAAAGGTTCATAAAATATTAATAAAAAAAAAGAAGAAAGAAGCAAGTGAAGAAGATTTAAGGGCGTTATTAAATGTAAAAGATGTAAAAGAATTCTGGATCAATGTAAAGAAATTTATAAGTAGAAAATCTTCAAATTGTCTGATTTCTATTGAAGTTTAGGAAAATTTTTATATTTTAAGCATTGCGAATCCAAAACCACATAAATTTAATTTGATAGTCGGGGGGTATAGTCCTAAGCTGTATGGCGAAATAGAATTCGGCGGACTGATGAAAAGTTTAAATAAAGCAAAAAATTGTAAAGCCCCATGGCGCAATGGGATAACCAATGAATTTTATAGGCTTGTTCGCTTTAATGTCCTGAGTTCAATGCTAAAATTATTTAATACAATTTTAAAGGCAGAAGAAATTCCAGAAGCCTGGAGGAAAATAAAAACGACTGTATTCCATAAAAAGAGGAACGAAAACGACCTTGGTAATTATAGACAAATATCACCTCCCCTTGAATTAATTAACCCATAAAGCATCCCTTTAAAGCAATCCTTGAGTCAATTAATTCACCCTATCTCAGTTTATGGAAGTAACAAAATATTTGTCAGAGAAGCAAGCATATGCAACTAAGCAATACTCTGCGATCATTCGTTATCCGAAATGTCTGGTTCGTCAGTCAACTGTCTGGCTGCTCGCTTGTCGTCTTTTGCTTTGTCAGAATCATTAAGTTCGTCAGTCATTTGTTCGTATTTCTTGTTTGCAGGGAATGAAACGTTACCAAATTCGATGCAAACGAACTGTTTAAATGTTATAAATTAATACCGGAACTTCAGACCGGACCTTTTCATAAATAAACGATATGTTTCCTGCCGCGCTTCAATTCGTTTCCGAAAACGTAACCGCAACCAGTTAAAAATCAAAACAAAATACATGAACCATTCATAATGGGTTCAATAAAAGTACTTTCACTTGTTTTTTCATTCTCTACAAACTTCACTTCATACATCTTGAATGTTAAAAAACCGCATCACGGACCGTTTGCAAACCGGTAGAATGAAACAAAAAGAATACGGTATCACTTTTAGCGAACGATATGAAATAGTTTGTTCCGTTTAGGTCTCAATACCAAATTAACACCGGACATGTTTCTTTTCATTCCCTGTATGTTTGAGCTAAGTCATTGACGCGTTCACAGCGGTCGTTTCGCATTGTCTAGTGCCTCAGTCAACTGTTTGGCTGCTCCTACGTTACCTCTCGTTTTATCTGAATAATTCAGTTCGACAGTGATTTGTTTTCATTTCATTTTGGAGCTAAGTCACTGACTCGTCCACAGCGGTTATTTCGAATTATCTGATTCATCAGTCGATTGTTTGGCTGTTTTCTTGTCATCTGAATTTTTCAATTCGTTAGTCATTTGTTTATATTCCTAATTGGAATTGAGTCATTGACGCTACCACAGCGGTGATTTCGAATTGTCTGTTTCGTCAGTCATTTTTTTGGCTGCTTTCTCGTCGACTTTTGTTTTGTCTGTGTCATTCAATTCAACAGTCTTACTTGAGAATGCGGAACTTGAAGATGTACAGATTGACGATTTTTCGTTGGATGAACCTTCTAGAAATGATGATAATAATGACGATGATAGTGATCCTATTCATGCTTCTGATGATAAAGGTGATGAATTTTTCCTAACAGATAGCGAAGAATCGCAACTTCTTTCTAAGTGTGCATTAAACGATCTAGTTAGGGACTTATATGTGTCTAAGCAAGAGGCAGAATTACTAGGATCGAGGCTTGAGGAAAATAATTTTTTGGTTCCAAATGCTACATTTTCGTGGTACAGACATCAAGAAGATGAGTTCCTTCTATTCTTTGAACAATGAGATCCACTGGTGTACTGTAGGAATATGCCTAAGCTAATGGAGACTCTAGAACACCCAAATTATGATGCATACCAATTCAGGTTGTTCATTGATTCAGCCAAGCTCAGTTTAAAAGATGTCCTTCTACATAATGGAAACAAATTCGCTTGAGTACCAATAGTCCATTCTGTTCATATGAAAGAAATATATGTCAGCAATCAGATTACACAAAACACCCTTGCTTTTTATGCGAGTGGGATAGTAGAGCTAGGTCCGATCACTGGGCGAAAAGAAATGGCCATCAAGGGAACTAATTCCTGATTTACAAAATGTAATTCACGAAAGCTTAGTCGATCCAGCTAAAGTTCTTCTACCTCCACTTCACATAGAACTAGGAATAATGAAGAAATTTGTAAAAGCACTGAATAAAGATGGAGCATGCTTCCAATACGTTTGTATAAAATTTACAAAACCCAGTGATGCAAAAATTGAAGAATGAATTTTCATTGGACCTGAAATAAGAGAACCGATGACAGATAGAGAGTTTGATGCAAACATGACGAAACTTAAAAAAGAAGCTTGGATTGAGTTGAAAGAGGTTATTACTGGTTTCTTGTGGAATAATAAAGATCTAAATTACAGGAAAATAGTGAGGAGCATACTTGAGAAGTTTCAAAAATTAGGTTGTAACATGAGCTTGAATCTTCACTTCCTGCACAACCATTTAGATAAGTTCCTTCAAACAGACCTAGAGAGCGTGAGCAAAGAGCAGGGAGAAAGGTTCCATCAGGATATCAAAGGAATGGAGAGAAGGTGCCAGGGTAACTGAACTGGGACAAAAACATGTTAGCCGATTACTGTTGATCTCTCAAACGTGATCTTCCGACACAAGTCCACAGAAAAAAGACTAAAAAACGCAGTTTCCATAAAACAATGGACACCACTGTTTAACTTCTTTCTATTTCATTCTGTTCTTCGTCAATATCTATTATTTTCAAGTTCTCTCAATAAAAATGCATTAAAAAGCAAAACAAAAAATACAAAATTTTTTTTTTTTAAACACAAAGAAGGAGTGTAATTCAGATCGCCTCCACGCGGTGCACTCTAGGAAACACAGAATCATCAATTCTGTGGCTGAATGATCTTTCGTTTACGAATTTTGAGTCAACAATCGAAATATTTGTTAAATGATGCCTCCGCTTCATATGTAGACGAGGTTTGGCTTATATAATTCTTTTATTTTTCCTACTACCATAAACTGAGATAGAGTGAATTCATTGACTCAAGAGTTGTTTTAAAGGGGTGCTTTGTGGGTTAATTAATTTGAGGAGAGATGCACGATGTTCCTATGGTTGATCTGTATATGAATTGTGAGCTGATATCATTCGTTTTATTTTTTGACTTCGAAAACTTAGATGAGGTAAACTATTCGACTCGAGGGTTGTTTTTATATGGTACAATGTAACGTATCCATCCGGGAGTTGTTTGGTGGTGCTTCTATGGACCACCTCTATATTTGAACCAGAATCAAATTTATAACTGAAAAAGGATGAATTCCATGTTATCTGATACTCAGAAATACGGCCAAGTGTACACACTTAGTGCGTGCGCAACCACTGACACCACTACGGTCAAAGGCACATAGGGCTTCAAGGTCAGAAGTGATCAAATTTTGGTTTATTGGGGTCGAAAGGGGAATAGACAAGCCTGAATTTAAGACATTCTGGAAGGTTCTTTGACTTCGGGTTTGGTACACACGGTTATCTAAAAGTGGTCAAAAACGCCTTTTTGGGGGGTTTCAACCCCCATTTTCTTAAAAACTTTACGTGATGGACAACTTTTGTGTACAGATTCGTGTTCAGTGCAAAAAAAACTATTGAAACTATTTGCAGACCAGTGTCATTTGACGAAAATTTTTACTCGTATTCTAGCGAATAGAATTCAGGACTATGCTGAAATCAAAGGTTTGATCCCTGAAGGTCAAGCTGGGTTTAGAAAGGAAAAATGTTACAATGATAATATATTTATTTTAACAACAGCGATCCATTCGATAATTAGAAGGAAAGGTAGGACTCTGTTTGCCATATTCGTTGATTTTAAACAGACATTCCCGTCAGTAAATCACAAAATTCTCTGGAAGACGCCATAAGGTCTAGGTCTAAATAGCAAACTTCTGAGATTAATTTTAAAACTCTACGAAAAAACGTTTGTGTATTACGATATTAACAGACTCAAGTCTAATCCTATTAAGATCACTATGGGAACGCCACAGGGTGAAATCATGAATCCTATACTTTACCTACTTCTTACAAGTGACATGGAAATATTTTTCAGGGAGCATGGAATCTCAGGGGCAGTATTAGTTTTAGCCTTTGCTGATGATTTAGTTATTTTGGATGAATCTCCCAGAGACGTCCCGATGAAATTGAATATTCTAAAGAAATACTGCGAAGAAAACGATATTGATATTAATGCATCAAAAATAAAGATTTTACCTTTTCATAAAAGCCCGAATAACAAAGTCTTTGGGAAATTCACTTTGGGGGAGAAAGAAATAGAAATCTTAAAATCATATTGTTACTTGGGAGTGATCCTTAAGAGTACTGGCATATTTAGGGAAAATGCCATTCAACAAATTGCAAAGGCAAATGTAGCTATAGGCAGCACCAAACAAATTCTATGTAAGGCTAAACTAAAATGGTCCGACTTGAACTGAATAGATCTAAGTTAAAAATGCAACTGTACAGTGAGAGCCTTGCGTTTTTGGATAAAAATATTAGAGATGTCAGACAAAAGACTTGTAAAAAAATGCTACTTTAAGTTAAGACAACTAAACACGCTGGAATCCAACATCGATTATGTTAAGTTCAACTGGGGTTTTCAGCTGAAGCACATTCATGATCATGAATTCGGATTTAAACGGGTTTTTACAAAGCAATGTCCAGATTTCACAAAACAATCTTTGGAGAAGATAATTAGTAAATTACAAGAAAACACAAAAAAAGGATATAGAAGCCGTTTCAAACTCAAGATACCATAACATATACAAGAATATCTTTGTATCTGATAAATACCTTTGGAAAAAGATAAACTTTAACAAATTAAGCCTTTTATGACAGTTAAGATTGAATAGAATCAAAGAAAGTAAATTATTTTGGATGAGGAAGAAACACTTGTTTAATTCAGAGAGTGTGTGCCAGGTGTGCAACTAAGGTGGGCTAGATTGGTTAGAGCGTTTTCTTATGGTCTACATAGCATATAGAGGAGCTAGAAGTCAATTTTTACCATCAAATATTTCTTCAGCGAAAGATGTACTTTGATTTAATTTTAAAAATATGATTGATCAAGCGTTTTCATTTTCAGTATATTCATTGAAAATAAGAGCCTTCGGTCTCTACTTGTAAACATAGTGGCAGGAAATAGTATTTATTTTAAACAATGATTCAGATATAGAATACGTACTCAAATACATACCCCCTTGTAACTGGGTTTATGCCCTTTATGAATTACAATAAACAATGTATGCATGTACAATATGCATGTACTTTCCCCCTGTTAGTCAGAGAAGTTTGATTGTAGCTTTTGCAATTTTCATCAAGATGTAATGATTTTACTATAAAAATATTAATTTCGTTTGAAAAACCCTAACATAACTTAGAATTTTACCAACTTGTAATTCTCCATCAAAAGGTACTGATATTTCTACAAAAATATTAATTTCCTTCGAAAAACCCTAACATAACTTAAAATTTAACAAACTTGTAATTTTCCATCAGAAGGAACTGATATTTTTATAAAAATATTCATTGTCCTCGAATAACCATAAAATAACCTAAAATTTTACAAACTTGTAAGTTTCTATAAAGAGGAACTGATATTTAGATAAAAATATTAATTACCCTCGAAAAACCCTAATATAACACAAAATTTTAAGAACTTGTAATTTTCCATCAGAAAGTACTGATATTTATATAAAAATATTAATTTCACTTGAAAAGCCCTAACATAACCTAAAATTTTACAAACTGCCCTAATAGCAAGGAACGTTCCGGGAACATGGTACTGGGACGTTCGGAACGTTCCAACGGAACGTTAGTGCAATATTGATGAAACGTTCTAAATGTCCGTCCGTCCGGAAATTTCCCAGGGAAAATTTATGGAACGTTTATATTTTATTTTTTTGATAAAAAATTATTAAACGCTGCGCAGTAGTTTTCTATGGCCTCTATAGCTGCGCAATACTTTTTACGGTTATGAATAATACTACTCTGCAGTTATATAAGTTTTATACGTTAATGGGAAAAAATGAAGTCTCTTATCACGTTCCCTGATAACGATTAATGTTCCATTAACGTTCCCTGGGAACGTTTCGGACTGGCGGACATTTGGAACATTACTTCAATATTCCAGTAGGGAAAAGTTGCCTAAGATATTTTCCGAATATTTTCGATTTTGAGGAATTTCTGAAGCAAAAGTCATTACTAACATTGTAGTTTGATGTTTTCTTTACAAAGTTCATACGCTTGAACGTTGCAAAAATGTTGAAAATGGAATAAATTTTGAAGTTGAAAAAAATATGTATTTTCCTCGTTTTATGCAACCCGGCATCCTAAGACGGGGACCTTTTAAACTAGCTGTGAAGTTGTATCAACTTTTGTGCTCATTCAGTGAGCACTTTGCTTCCTAGAAGCAAATATAATTTGCTTCCTCATAGAGGAAGCATTGAGCATTAATATATTTTTTTCATTTATATTTTTAAATAA
>JBAGKK010508705.1:0-14146 GCA_037177015.1 Euceroptres primus | reverse complement strand
CAATAATTGGACAAAATAATGAAATTTGTAATATGATATAAGGTTCTATAATGCCCCACTGAGTATTAATATTATTATTAATAATATTATTATTATTAATATTAATAAGTATTATTATATTTTTATTAATAATATTATTATTAATATTAATCAGTATTATTATTATATTGTTATTAATAATAATATTATTTTTAATATTAATAAGTATTATTATAATATTATTAATAATTATTAATAATAAATAATTTAAAATAAATAAATTTTTAAAATACATTTAAAACATTAAAAAGGTGGGGTTTTCGACGAAATCGCCATTTTATGTTTACAAAAGTCAATTTAAAAAAAAAGATCGATTGTATTTTCTCCTCTTTAACTTTTTAAAATATTTTTTAAAAATTTATGTTTACATAAGGAAACCATCCAGTGAGTTTTATATTGGCCAAACCATTTTTGAGTCCAGGACAATTTTTGTTTTTACAAAATCACATTTTCGAATTTTTCTCAAAAACGATGCAAGATATCGTAAAAGAGTAAGAGGTCTTTTGCGTAGAACTTCTTTAAAGCATAAAACTTTTTTGTTGATATTTTTTCGTATGTGCCGTCAGTTGTAAAAAAATTCGAATATTCATTTTCATTCAAAGAAATTCTCCGGTTTACAAAAGTAGTTTAACCCGCATGAAGCTTATATAATTTCTTCATCATATAAGTACCAATTTAGCAAAAAACTGTGGGTAAATGAAAAGGTGGGATTTTTGAGAAAATCGTCTTTTAAATTTTTCAGAAAAACCGTCGCCATTTTGCGAATTTTCAAATTTTTTAAATTTTCCGGCAGATTTCGAAAGAGGCCAATAATCCCCACCATAATCAGGAAAGAAACCTTAAATATCTTAATTGAGTTTAAAGTTATAAAAGTTTAAAGAAAAATGTTGTATTTTTTTTTAAAAGAGGCTTAAAATTCAATTACTCATAACTTCGCGAAAATGTATTTGTTTTCAAAACGGTAAAATACGTGTCTTCTTAGTTACTTTGAAAAACGACATATTTCATAGACCACCGATTCTGTGACTTGAAGTTGCACTGCCTGCCTGATTTGAAATGGATTCGGTCCACTGCTGATATTTTAAACTCTGATAAATAATTTGTTGACACAGTGTGCGTGAAATGCGTTTTTACACACCCACGTTAGTGCGTAAAACGGCTTATTACACACCCACATTAGTGCGTAAAACGACTTATTACACACCCACATTAGTGCGTAAAACGACTTATTACACACCGAAATTAGTGCGTAAAACGGCTTATTACACACCCACTAATATGGGTGTGTTAAAAACGCATTTTATGCACACTGTGTCAAAAAATATCGAATGCAACTCGTGCGTATGGTTTTACGCACATGTTGCATAATATACTATTTTCGGGAATATTATAGATCCTCTGATAATATTTTTGGAATTTAATTGCTGGTTTAGTTGCAGTCAATATAATTTTGTTTCTTAATGAGATTTGACGTTGCTTATAAAAATGATGTATTTATTAATTTCTCTCGTGTAGAAATTTCCCCATCTTTCCCTATTTAACGTTCGATATTGATGTGGGCCTTACTAGAATTTGTAGTCTAAAAAAGACTATCGGGGGCACTATCAGGCTCTAGTGGGCAATTACCAGTCTAAAAAAAATGACAGGGACCCTATCAGGCTCTAATGAGTAAAGCCTTGCCTCACTTGGGTATGGTAGATCTATCTCTATCTGATGTGGCCCCGACAAGAGAATCCCTTCTTTCCCAATATATTATTTATCGTGATATTGGATTCACCATTTTGAATTTTAGAAATTTCACTTTGGATTTGTAACCATCGACACAAAAAAAAACCTTTATTTCCATATTTCAAGAAATCATACTATTTTTTTAAAACTTTTGATCGCCATATTGTATTCGCCATTTTGAATTTTAGAAATTTGGCTCGGGATTTGTAATTAGCAACACGAAAAATTACTAGGTACCAAGATTCATAAAAATTCGATGATTTTTTCAATGTTCAGTAACATTTTTGAGCTCTAGCTTATATCGAATAAATTATTATCTGTAGGAAAAGTACTCGTATATTCTGATAATTTTATTTTATTTACTTTCAGTTAATTAAATCAAACGAGGACCCTGTAGGGACCCCAACGTAGTCCGTTTTGTAGTTAGGCTGTGGAAGGGCGATCCACTTAGAACCCCACTGGATAGTCTAGTGAGGTCCAGATCAAAAAGAGCGTTACGAAACTGATGGGGCTCCTACTAATTTTCCACAGTTGAACCCGATGGGAAATAGGGAAAACTTGTCGGAGCCCCACTAGAGCCCTTTCGAAATTTCTATACGGGTTATTGACTTTATTGGCATTTTTAATATAAACAAATGGCCTCCTTTTTCCCCCTTTTTGGAAAAAGAAATCCTCTATTTTCCTTAAATTGAACTTCTGAACCGCTGTAATCTCTGTTATGATGATGATTATTATTATTATTATTATTGTTATTTAATATAGTTTGAAATGAAAGGATGAATTTTTTACCAAGTCAGGATTAAATTTTCGAACGATGAAGAGATCTTTTCACCCTTTAGCGAAAATTGTCTACTTTCCAGAGTTTTATCGTCCTCTACTTGGTCGTGGAGATGAAAGCATCCCACAAAGGGAATAATCGAGCTAGAACGTTTTGGATTTTAAGACGAGTATTAAGACCCGGTCGACATTGTAGATAGGACGATGGGTGTAATATACGGCTCGTGAGGCGCGTTGTAAACTTAGAACAAATGTCCTTAGTTGGCATAGTTATACCGCGTTGGCGTCGTTTACTATGACACATGTTCTCCTATCACGGAAATTCGCCCGGTTTAGAGTAGCAAACGTGTTTACCCGCACGTCATTTCAGCGGAACAAGTTTTCTTTTATTACAACTTAAATAAACTCTTTGAGGCGAGAAACGAGTTCCAGCGAGTCCTACACTGAAAAAAATGGGTATTTGGGCCATCTACTTTGGTTTGTAACATATGCCTCTACTGCTTTATTAGTTGGGACAGCTATTTTATTAGTAGACGTATTTATTCAGTTTGTTGCAACAGTAATTTTAATAGTTACATCAACTAAGAAAAGTTTGTAAATACTAAGGTAGTTTGTCCACTTATTTAAGTAGTTGGCCCAACAACCCATTTTTCAGTGTATTTTCTATTCGAGAACATCTCGTTTCTATATTTACGCAAGAATAAAACATTATTCAAGCAAAAAAATATTTTTAAACACCAATTTATCTATAAAAATTAACTGATTTCACGTTAACGTTCAGATATTTAATATTAAAAATAATAATATTAATTTAATAATATGTTTATTTAAAGAATTTTTGAATATTATATTTTTTCATTTGTATATAAAACCATTTGTTCTAAAATGTAATTTTCGTCTAGAAATTTGGTAGGAAAAACCAAAGCTAGAAACGTTAAGTGATACCTATCTTCACTCAACGCTAGAAATGCAAATGGGTTAATGGTCACGATCCTGAATTTTTTTCAATACATTGTTAGAGTATGAAACCGCAACAAAGGTGAATTGAAATTCGAATGCGGAAATGTTTTTTTTTCATTTCGAATTTGCAGTCGCTGAATTGCACTCGTAGTAAATGGAATTTTTTCCGGGGACAGAGACAATGCCAGACGGCTAGCCAGCTGGCAAGAACGACGTGCATTAGTTTAGTGGCCTTCGACGTCTGCCAGTCTTGGGGACGTCTGTTTTAATCCTTTTTCATAAAAAAAGACTGTTTAACATCCAAAAAAGATTAAAATAACAAATTCTCTTACTTTAAAATATTTTTTGCAAATAAAAAGTATTTTTTAGATCTGAAAGCATTCAAAATTGGAAGAATTCAAATTTGAATTACAAACAATTCTTCGCCATATTTTCTTCGATCTAGCAAGTCATTTTTCTTAAATTTTGTATTCAATCCATCTTCACATATTTCTTCACTTTTTTTATTACATTTTGCCTTGAAACTTTTATTCAGTTTCTCAGGGTAAATTTTTCGTAGAAAATTCAATCCCCATTTGCAGTATTGAAACATGCATAAGACCGAATGTTCTCGCATTCGTCTTGAATAAGGAAAATGAAAAATAAATAGTGAGAATTTCAGTTTCTTGACAATTGAATGTAAAATTTGCAGATGTAATATATGAAATATAAAAGATGTACCTGAAGTTTTGAACGTTCAAATGAACGAACTTTTTTTCTAAACTCAAATTTATCTTGAAAGATCGTTCAATCAACAAAATAAAGAGAAATATCATGAGCTTTTTTATCATTACATATGTTCTATGTTAATAAAACAATATTTTAGAACAAATCTGAGTTATTTTATAAAATATATATAATATTGATATAAAAGATATATAAAAAGAAAAGATATATAAAAAGATATATAAAAGATATATAAAATACAGATATGTAGATGTGCATATAAAATGTTTGATTTTAAGGAACTTCAAAATCAAAAGCCATTACTAATATTATAATTTCATCTTTGCTTTACAAAGTTCATACGCTAAAACGTTCAAAAAATGTTTAGAAGGCTAAAAGGTTGAAAATTTAATAAATTTCAATTTGAAAAAAGACGTATTTTTCTCTTCTCAGGCAATCCGGTATCCTAAGGCGGGTACCTTTTAAAAACCATGAAAAATTATGTTATTAAACACTTGTCATTGATAAATCTTATTCGTAGCGTATTGTTTAAACATATTCTGTACATTTATGGCACTTTATTTATACAAAATACATTATAAAACGTAAAATAGACGTTAAATAAGATCAAATAGAAAACAAGTATTAACAAAGATCAAGAACTTAATATTAATGAAAAGTTGTAAAATTACAAATGTAGATCGTAGATCTACAAATAGAAAACAAGTATTAACAAAGATCAAGAACTTAATATTTATAAAAAGTTGTAAAATTACAAATGTACATCGTAGATAAAGAATTTAATGATATAAAGAATAAACGACATATTTTTAAAAAATTCTTGTTCATGGTCAAAAAGTAATAAAGAGGTTAGGAAAGGTACTAATTATGTCGGAAAATTTAAATATCTAATTTTCGGTGCACCGTCGGTAATTCATAGATAAAGCAGATTACGCTCTTATCTTCAAAAATACCTAGAAAACATGTAGCAACTATCCAAAAAAGACGTCTAATAGCAGTGAAAATTTTTGAAAATTTATTGAATTTGTTATAAACAAATAAGTGAATGAAAATGGTTTCGTGGAGATTGGTAGCGATTCGTCACTTGATTCGCAATAAATTTGAACAATTTATGGACAAAAAGAGTTTTTTAGATGAATTAATAAATGTTCATAAATAATTTCTTATTTTGAAAGCAAGTTTTATAAACAATTATCCATATCAGGTATTTATGATGTAATAAATCAATTTGTTTTACGAAATCGGTCATATATTACCTGGATATGAAACCTAAGTATCATATTTGATCGTCCAATAAAAATAGATAATTGTTTAAACAATTTTAATTAACAAATGTATTATTTGGCTATTTTTGGACTACAAACTTGTTGCTTTCGACACAATCAACTGTAAATAACTAACTTCTGAATTCTAAATAAAATTCCACTTTTTTCACGGACTTAACATCAGTCAGTTATTTAGCAATGAATTCCTACTATGAATTGCTAACATTTGATAATTTTTTAAAGAGATCTAATTAACAAATGCATTATTTGGCTATTTTTGAGCATTTAAATTTTGTTCTTTTAGCGTAATCAACTGTTAATAACAAATTTTGAACCTTTTTTTAGATACCTCGATAACGAACCACTATTTTTATTGTTATTAACAATGTTATAAACAAATTTTTCTGGACAAATGTATTTGTAAATTAAAAATTGCGTTTTTCTTATGGAATATACTTAAAATAACTTATCAATAATTCCTTTTTGTCAGTTGATAACAATTGATGATTTGTTAAAGAAAGTTAATTATTATTCGACTTTCTATTTTGGTTTACGGAATACACTCATCGCTTGAAATAAGGCCGGGCTCGGGGGTAGACGGCCTTAAAGTCGACGCTATTAAAATCCAGTTTGAACTGGATTTAAAGCGACGAGCGAGCACTCTTATGTCAAAATTCAGGACCGCAAATATAGTCTCTGAACGAACAAAAGTAAGTGCGCAGAGAGTCGCGATGTAAACAACTTCTAGCGGCCCTGACTGTTCGATCGATGGCCTTCAGTGTCGCCCGTCAATGGACACTCAGGGGGGGGGGAGACAGAATCAGTGAAGCGTGAACGACCATGAAGCCGGCCTTATTTAGAGCGGCCCCATTTCCATTGGATGACCAAATATGACTCAGGTTTCATTTACAGATCATATATGATTGATTTCATAGAAAAAACTTTATTTATTCCATCATAAATACCTGATTTGGATAATTGTTTATAAAACTTGCTTATAAAATAAGAAATTATTTGTGAACATTCATTAATTCAACTATAAAACTCTTTTTGTCCATAAATTATTCAAATTTAGTGCGAATTAAGTAACGAATCACTGACAATCCCTACGAAACCATTTTCATTCACTTATTCGTTTATAACAAATTCAATAAATTTTTAAACATTTGCGTTGCTATTGGACGTCTTTTTTTATAGTTGCTGCATGTTTTCCAGATACTTTTGAATGAATTCAAGTATTTGTTAAAAACCGGTAAACTTTAAAAATTAAAATTTTATTTTTTTATTTTTGTTATTAAATAAAAAAAATAAATTTTTTTTAAAAATTCGCCATTATAGTTCGATGCAGAATTTTTTTAGGTTTTATTTTTTTTTAAAATGTTGAATTCGGATAACAATGATCTTGTAAAAATCAATTTGTCCACGGACGTTTTTTTTGCCCCACTGTGCGGGGCCCGTCTTAGGAATTTCGCAGGTTCACAATTTTCTAATACTTTTATTAAACAGTATAAAAATTAATAAAACGTTAATAACAATTTCAAAGTTTACAAAATTATCTATAAAAAAAAATAAATAAGCATGACTTACTCCTTCAAATCATTAGCAGTTATTAAATCACAACTTCTAAAACAGGTAAAAGTTAGTTTTCCAATCTTCAAAAATAATTTTTCCTTTATATTTTCGTTAATTTACTTTTAGTGCAGAAAAAAATACTTTCAAAATAACTAGAATTTTTCTGAGCATGTATCTCTATACAAAAGTGATGAATATAATGTTTTCATACAAAGATTTTAAGGGTGGCCCATCTTAGGCATCTTTCCCCTACATTATGTTTATATAATATACATTTTACACTAAGCTCTTTTTTCTTTTGTAGATAGTTCTCATCTTCCTGTTTAGAGCAAAGCTCCATTTTACCGAGCGATGAAAGAAAAAAAAAATAGAAAAGAAGAAAAGAAAAAACGAATCAGGATCGTTTACCGCGACCTCTTAGAAGATCAAAGTGCTTTGCGTAGCCTATAAATTTTCCACAGCTACAAGAGATGTATATACATGACCTCGACCTGACGTCTAGAAAGATCGTTTTCAGGAAAGGTTCTTAAGAAACGAGTTTTCCATCCAGACTATACGAAAATACCCCCCCCCCCCTTTCATATTGAGCCTTTACCCCCCATTTTTATTATAATAAAAGTTTAGATTATTTATTGGATTATTTGTAAGCAAATAGAAGCAATTTAATCATCTCTAGGACGTGGGAATTTTATTTACGATTCGTTTGTTTCTACTTTAATACTTCAAACAATAGGATGGACCAAAAAATTAGTTTTTGAATCAGGATAGGAAAAATATTTTTCTATGTTTGAAAGTAGTTTTCTATGACTTTGGATTGATTTTTAAAATGCTATCTTCAGTTGGTAGAAACTTACAGTTAAACATTTCGAAAAAAGTGACTTTTTCCATAGATTATGATTCTATGTCTGCATTTCTATTTCGATTGTATTCTTCTTATGTACCTGAAATTTTGAACGTTCAAAAGAAGGAAAATTTTTTTTCTTAACTCAAATTTGACTTCAGCTACAATTGAAAAATGCATTATATGCCTTTTTTTATCATTACAACGCACAGTGATAAAAGATCTGTAAAACTAACAGAATCATCTGTTAAAATAGGGACGGAAGATTTTTCCTATTATATTTCCAGAAATTTCTATTAAACTTACAAATGATCAGTAAATTTAACAGATATTTCTGTAGAATGAACAGAAATGTCTCTTAGGTTAACATTTTAAAAAAATTAGAAATCCATTAGCCTAACAGACATTTCTCTTAATTCTACTGAAATATCTGCTAAATTTACTGATATCTGTAAGTTTAACCGAAGTTTCTGAAAATTTAACGTAACAAAATTTGCTGTTCTTATTTTAACAAAAGATTCTGTTAATTTTACAAATTGTTTTCTACGTTCATATTCCCTATAAATAAATATTTTAGAGGAAATTTGAGTTTAAAATTTAAAAAAATTTCGTAAATTTATTTTCGGAAATTTGAGTTTCATATTTTAAAAAATTTCGTTCATTTGAACATTCAGAACTTCAAGCACATTCTTGATATTCAGTGCCAGTCACGACTGTGAGACCACCTATTTTTCGATGATATCTTAACTTTTTTAAATATTAATAATATGAGAATTAATTTTTTTCTCGTAATTAAATTGAAACGAATATAAATTTTGAATAAATCGAGTTCCTGATAAAGTCATTTTGTCAATTTTTAAAAAATATATTTCAAAGATGTGAAAATTTCAAACATTTCAAAAAATTTCAAAGTTTTCTACAAATTTAAATAACATCTGAAATAATAAACATTTTTCAATATTCTCGGGCTCAGTTTAAAAGTAAATTTCTATAAAAGGTCATAAAATTATTAACGTTATTAGGCAATTTTTTGCTTACATTTTGCAAGATGTTAAAGTTGGAAAAATTTAAATATTTTTTCTGCTGAGAGAAATATTTTTTGTAAAATATATAAAATAAGTAATCATGAAGTTCCGTTTTACATTTTACATTCCTTTTTACATTTTACAAAATGGAGACAATAAAATATATGAAATGAATGCATAAAATATACATTCACTTGATTTTCATTATTATTTTCATATAGATGCGATATCTTCGAATTTTTAAAACTTTTTTGCTTCAACTTTTACACCTTGCACCATGCAAGCAAAAAATTGGACGATAATAGTGAAAAGTTGGTACGATTCTATCTTGCTACAGGTCAGGGAATTCTGGAAAGTCAGGAAAAGTCAGGGAAAACCTGAAAAGAGGCAGAGAATTTTTTTTATTCAACAAATTATAATTATAATTCAATCATTATAATTATGATTTAGCAATTATAATTATAACTTCAGATAACGGTCAGGGAAAATGAAAAATTGGTCAGGGAAAAGTCAGGGAATTTTTAAATTGGTATTATGTACCCCATACAGCATAGAAAATGCCGAGGATATGAAAAATATGCATTGAATGTTCTGCATATTCCTGGCACATGAAAAGCATATTTTAGTTTAACTTGTGCTGTTTGGGTAGGAACCCTGTCTCATATAACTAACATTAAAAGTACTTAAGGAATCATTGAAAAATAATCTCATACTTGTGATCCCACAGTAAAAAAGAATACTTAAAATTGAAACACCTTAAAATGGTTTGGATTAAATTCAGTAAAATTTTGTCTTAATTTAAGCATATTGGTCTAAATTTAATACCACGTTACTTGAATTTCAGAATTGAGTCTTAAATTCAGAAAAATTTTACTTAAAATCAAATCAATTTCGTTGATAACGAATCTAAGGGTAGTTCGAGAAAAACCAAAATAGCGGATCGAATACGTTGTATTAATTTCTAAAAAATTTGATACATTTAAACATATGTAAATCAGTTTACAGAAGTTTTTTGCGTCTTTTATATTCAATTGAAGGTTAATATTATAAAAATAATAGCATAAAAGACTAATCAAGATGGAAATATTGGAAATATAAAATTCTTGAAACTTTTGAGGTAATAAACATACTTTATTTATACGTTAAATGCTACTACGTGCTGCAGACAGACTCTGAATCATCGGTGTTTTCATCGGTTGTTTTAATATTTTTCAGATTCGTGCATTTGTATGTTTTTCTTTAGAATAATAATCCTTTTCATCTACAAATATGACAAAATTGAGGGTAATAAAAAATGCGAATTGTAATCAAAGGTCAATTTTTTTCGCCGATCGATAATCTCAGTTGGTAAAGTGGATTTCATACAATGATATTATTTCCAGGACACAGTAGCTTGAAATAGGCGAGCTAATAGGATATTGTGTACATCTATACATCTTTTTATGTTTAAAAAATTGTTTTCATGATGCACTTGAACACGCGCTTATACTTTTTCCATAAGTAGTCACCCCAAAACCCAAGAGGCAACTAGAGGCAGCTAATTTTTCAATATAATTCGTAGCGATGTGTAAGGATTAACTTAAGAAAATGAATTCGACAGGATCTATCAGGACTTTTTTTGTAGTTCTATGTTTATCAGCGTTTTTTTTTGGCAGCAACATAGAACATTTATTATGGTAATAACGTCTTGTATTATTACGAAATTTTCCAGTACAATAAATGTGAATATATACTTTAATTGTACTCACCTTCGCGATCCATTTTCCAAATTTCGAATCGATGCAACCGTTTTTTCATGAGACACTTTTTTTACCATGGATGTTATGATAGAAAATGCAAATATCTACCAGACCACGTTTCTTTGCGGTACCAATTTGTTAGAAGATTTTTATTATCTGTTCTAGTGACCGAAATATCTAGAAAATTAGGTGTGGAGTCTATTTTTCATATGTAAATTTAATATTTGAATCATAACTGTTAAAAATATCTAAAATTTCTTGTAGGTTTAATATATCCCGGTTTACGATGTTCCTAAAATTTCGTTCTGCGGCACTCCGTATTTGCGCGGGTCGGAGGGTAGAGAGGGATTACGGTCGTCGAGTAGTAGTCAAGCAGTACCGCAGCAATAGAGCGAGCAGTATCAATTCGCCTTTTACATTTACTTTTGAAAACACGTTGAAAATTCTTTTTTTTATTAATTTTTCATCGTCATTTAAGAATTTTTATCCCTTATGGTAAAAAAATTTACATGCGTACATAATTCAGTTATATAATTCATATTATTCATACATAATTCATATTATTCCGACTGAAAGTGGTTCATACAGTCCTGACTGTTTGTGTTCAGAGGCGCTCAAGGACTATCCCGGTTTACGATAGACAACGACCAAAACTCATATTAAACCGGGAGTCGAGTGTACATTAAAACTGAGTGAAGATAAACAGTCAATTTCAAAAGTTTCCATTACAATATAAGCTATTGCTGGTGATAATGAACCCATAGCTATTCCATCTATTTGTTTGAAGTTTTTATTATTAAACTAAAAAAATGTGGATCAGAGGCAAAATTCTAGTGAATTTAAAAATTCATCTCTGGGTATAAGAGTATTTGAGGCAATAAAGTCCCATTTATTTTGTACATTGTAAAGCTAAATTGATGTGAAGTTTTATCATTTTAAAGTTTTTTAGGCAATTAACAAAATCCCAGCTATTTTTTACATGATACTTTGATTTTCCTGTTATCAATCTTAAATGGTCTGAAACAAACTTAGCTAATTTAGTGGTAAGACTATTTATGGTAGACATTATTATTCTTAAAGGATTTCCCATTTTATGTACTTTAGGTAAGCCATATGCTCTGGGGATAGTAGTGGCATTTGCTTTTAACTCTTTAGCTTCTTTAGATGTTATATATGCTTTTTGATCCCATCTATTGATAATAATATTATTCAGTAGTGACCGTATATTCAAATTTCATTTCTTTAAATTTAGCTTTAACTGATAGTAAATTTAACATTTGATTAATGTATTGAGTTTTAGTTATTGCAACAGTTGTGTTGCCCTTATCTGCTTTAAGAAACAATATATCAGGATTTTTTAAAACAAATTGTATTGATGAAATCTAAGTTGTCTTGAAATTTTTGTTTTTTAAAACTGGTGAATTGAGCAAATTAAGAATAGTTTAAGAGCATTGGGCTCGTAGTTCATTTTGTTTATCTAAAGGAAAATTCCAAATTCAATTGAAGCTATAAAATCATGTGAAGGAAAATTTTTTTTGTTAAAAGAGTTATAAGCACCTGGGCCTATAGTTATAAAAACCTAGGCCTAAAGATACAATTCTGATAACTTCATCTAGTATTGTAATATCAGTCAAATTCTTGAACCTTATGTTCGGAATTTCAAAATTGATTTTTTGTCTAGAAATTGTTCTACGTTGTAGAGTATTGAATTTTTGTGTTAAATGTGTTTTATGTTTTAAAAAGAACTTATTATATTTGAGATTTTCAAACATCATAAGATCACAGAAAATTCAAAAAGGTAGATTTCCGATCAAAATATCATACAAAAATTGTAATCCTTGATTAACATCAGCAATTTTACAATGTATGTCTCTTATTTCGGTATTTAAGATTTTAATTTTCACTGTTCTAGATAATCCATTAATTCTATTTACATTAATTGGATCAAAAAATGTAAGTTTATCAAAATTATTAAAATTTTCCAAGAGAGGTGGAATGAGATCACTTTTTCGGTATTTAATTAGAACATTTCTTTGATTGCGTAAAAGATCTACTCTTGATAATAGATCATTTTCGTAGATATCTAAATTTTCCTGTTATATCTTAATTATCTATCGTGCTTTTAAATCAAGTGTAAGATCCAATTTTTTACGTATTTGGTTTACTTAGTTTTGTCCCTTATTGAGTGAAGAACAAAAATAAAATGGATATAATGGAAAGAACCTTTATCTGAGAATTCGGTTTAGGTTATGGGGGTGAAAGCTCTTGGGACAAATCAACAAGTGCGTCGAGAATTTCTGACTATAACCTCACGTTTGTTTTTTGGTGGGCGGAAAATGACCTTCGTGTAAGACTTAGTAAGAGGGTTGTTTAAAGACTCCAAGACTTGCATGCAGTGTTTTTCAATCTGTGCTGCGTCAGTCAAGATGTTAATGACCGCATGTCCTAATTCACTTTGCATAGTCGAGAGAATGGAGCTCGTTAAGTCAGAGTTTGTGTATAATTCGCCGATTTGCTGGCCGAAACCAACCCTGATTCATTATACGTTAACGTCCAAATCCGGTTTATCCGCTTTCTTTCTTTCTTTCTCTCGCAATCCATACCTCCACTTATTTTCCTTCTTTCTCACTTGAACCTTCACATTTTCTTCCGCTGCGTATTTGAAATTTTAATATGAAAAAGAATAAGTTAATTTAGTAAAATTTTTACTCCAAAATGAATTCCCCTCACTTCCAGAATTCCGTTTAGGTGCTTTTACAAGGATTGCATGCTTTACAATTTCAAATAAAAGTAAAAAAAAATGTTTTTAAATTAGATTTTACAATGTTTTATGGCGAAATTTTATTAGTCACCAGCATAGGATAAATTACTTTTATACGGTACTTAAAAACCATATGAATAACGTTTTTTATCTGATGCTTTTATCGCACATTCACAGGCAGAAAATAATAATTATTTTACGGGGTGAGAATAACGAACTCTCGAGTCACTGAATTTAGGATATTCACTACGATTTCGAGATTGGTAAATAAAATTTTTACGTTTTCATAGATTTCACTGACAAAATTTGGATTTTTTTTATATTTATATATAATCAATGTTTGCTCATACCCTAATTTCAGATAGAAGTTATTTCAGGTCAAAAATAACATTACAGATCTCGAAGCCCTTCTCCCTTTTTTTGTACGTGCTCGGCCTAACGATTTTGTTTCATTTTTGTTTTGGTGTAAATATGAAGCACAAATAAATTGTAGCTTTTCTTGAACGGAATATCGTATTGAAAATTTAATATGATACAGAAATCCTCAAGATTGATTTTATTAATGTTAATCTCAGTGGGATTGAGTAAGTGGAATAATAACCATTGATCTGAATTATTTTATATAGGCAGTAGACACGTATGTGCCTACTGCCTATATAAATAATATATAAATAATATATATAATATATAAATAATATATATATATAATATAT